>PVKN010024869.1:0-14319 GCA_004027915.1 Capromys pilorides | reverse complement strand
CAGAGGATGAGTCTCTTTGTAGAAGAAGTGACCATACCTGGGTAGGGCCACAGGTCAGTGGCTATACTCACTTTGTGTTAGCCTTTGGGCTGGACATTGTGATTTGTGCAATTGGCTTAAAGATTTAAAAAACAGAACTTAAACTGCCAGCTTCCCAATTCTCTGTCACTGAACACAAAGCATTCTATGTAGATACTTTTTTTCTTGAATGCATGGACTCTGGATTGAGTCCTTCCTTACCTCCTAGGAGGTCTAGAAAGGAGCTGCGACTGTTAATCAGTTGATCTGCCTCAGCTGTCCCTGCCTATGCCCCACACACAGCCCTCCCCTTGCAAATAGCGGCTCTCTGATACTCAGAAGGAAGAGGAGGTAACCGGGGGCTGAGTTCTTAGACAATGTGCTTATATGGCTGTAACTGACTACATTCTGAGACCTGTTCCCATGTTTTTAGGTGAGAAGTCTTTGCAAGCTGAAGGAATCGAGGTTGAGTCTGAATCTCTCTGGAGCTGAGGGCCATCCTGCCTCACATGCCCTGGGGATCTGCAGGTACCAGCAAGTCCTGAGCTGTGCCCTATCTACACCTCACACTCAGTCTTGCCTGGTCATCTCATTTCCCAAGAAAAAGTGAGAAATGTGCACATTGGTCTTAAGACAAACCCGATTCTTTGATGACTCTCCTATCAACAAAGTGGAATCTAAGTGATGACTCTCCTGTCAACAAAGTGGAATCTAGGTCCCCTGTCTGCTGTGGGTCAGGACGTAGCGGGATGCTACTAAGCTTCTGAACAGGTGAAGGGAGCAGGGCCCTCTCCCGGTCTCCCCTTCTTAGGACTCCTTTGCTCCAAACACAGCAACTGGAGCCCCAGGAGAAAGCCGGGCAGCCAAGTGGAAGGGCTGCTGCAGCCCAGGGAGGTCGGTGTAGCAGCCAGGTCAGCTATGGTACATGAGCACGCAGCCCCAGCTCTCAGCTGAAGCTGACTAGAGATAGCCTTACCCTGCCATGCCTCCTAGCATAGATTTTCGAGAAAAATAAATATTGCTATTCTTGAAAATCGCTGAACAGTAGGAAAGTTAGGCAGTCCTAGGCACCTGAAATATCTGGATTTCAATGTAAATGCCTCAGAGTTTTAAAACACACAGGAGCTGAACAGAACAGGTGCAGGCTGGGCTTAAGCCACGGTCTGTGGCTCTGAGACCTGGGCTCCTAGGCTCGGCCAGCAGCTGCCTTGAGCTTCTTGAGTGCCAAAGTCCTGGGGCCTGAGCGCTGGGCTGGACCCCAGTTTGTCCTCATCCAACTGGGCACAGAATGTGTAGTCATCCAGAACATCAAAGCCAGGTGGGCACCCAACCCTGCTGGTCTAGAAATATGCAGTTTCAGCTCAGTTTTGGACCAAAAGGGGAATAAGCAAATTCCATCAACTGGAACTAAAAGTTCTCTCTTCTCTCCTCTCTCCTCTTTCCTCTCTCTCTCTCTCTCTCTCTCTCTCTCTCTCTCTCTCTCTCCTCTCCTCTCTCCTCTTTCCTCTCTCTCTCTCTCTCTCACACACACACACACACAAACACACACACACACACACACACACACACACACACTCCATTGGAAACCAAAGCTACTGAAGCCTGAAGTAATGTCCAATATGCAATAAACTTACAGGCCACACAGATCAAAGGCTGAAAGACTTGTGACTGTGACAGTAATTAAAGTGTTGCTAAATGCGGAAAGGGCAAAGGCAGGTGGCCTGGGCATGTGCCTCTCCACAGGTATGCCAGGCATTCTGGAGCACTCTGCACACATTCTTGTCCCTTAGGCTGGAGCAGGTGATGCTTAAGGCAGGGTGACAATGATGGGAAGTGCCTGCAACAGGTTCTTTCCATCTCCCTCTTCCGCTCCCTGTCACTCTGCTTCTCAACACACTTCCTCCTGCAACTGCACACTAGTCAGCCAGTGCGAAGAATGTCCTTCCATGAGCAGGGACAACTGGAGGACACCTGACTTCACCACTGGGCTTTCGCAGCAGTATGCAAGTATTGGAGGGAGACTGAGGAAGACGCCAAGGGGGCCCTGGGCTGTGGTGTCCTGGCTTTCATATCTCTACCCAGAAGCCTCCGCTGCCCCCTGATTCCAGAAGGAGGTCAACTAGCTGTCTCCTCTCAGAGCTGAAGTCCACGCCCCAAATCCCCTGCCCACACTGCTAGGCCCCCAGGAGACTAGGGTAGCAGCTGCCTGGGCAATGCTACAGTCCTCAGAGCCCGCCACTCCTCACTTGGTGAGGGACATGGGTGCCATCAGAAGGACATCCTACCTCTCTGTCCCTCCCACACCTGCTTTTCTTCCCCACAGAGGCTTCCAGAGCTCCTTCCCAGAAGTCTCTCCCTCCTGTGGAGACCATGGCCCATCCTTTCCCAAGCACAAGTTCCTGCCAGACTCCTGGTGGCCACACTTTCAGGGTACCCAGGTTGGAAAGGGAGGTCCTTAGACCAAGCCCTCTTGTGCCTGACTGTGTCTCCCCTGCTTGGTAACCATCCTGGCTTCCTTCCTTCTACATGAGAGCTCCACGGGATCTGGCTCTGGGCCCAGGGTCTGGCACACACCCACCTTTATAGGCATACATCAAGTAAATATCACTGTCTCTACTGCTGAAGAAACTGAACCTCAGGGAAGTGAGAAAAGGCACTGGGGCACATAGCTGGAGCCAGGGCACTTGCAAATACCAATTTCATTTGTTTGCCAACTAACAGAAATACTTCTGAACAGCTCAAAAAGCTGGAGAAATAAAGGTAGAAAAGCTGAAGACATTCATTGCTGAGGCAATTCTATAGGTCCCTTGCCTGCCTGAGCTGTCCTGAAGGCAGGAGGAGGGACAATGGCCAGACCTCCCATGCTCTAGACTCTGGGATGGCTTGTATGGAGGCAGAGCAGACCAGCAGGAGGACACCTGAGGGACAGAGTTATCCCTGGCACATAGCTCCCTCCCTTGTGGGCTCAGCCCAACACCAGAACCAGGATCATGTAGTTCTGCCAGGATGTGGTGTGGCACTCTGTTTGGTCCCCAAAAGATGGGAGTTTGTCAGAAACTATTTGGTAACTGCCTGACAGGAACATTGAACAAAGGAAGTTCCTGCCCAAACCAGGAAGCCAAGCCCATGAATGAGTCCTGTGTACAGCACTGCCCTGTGCCTGAGAGCGGCTGGAAGCACAGGCGCATGTTTATGTACGTATCGGCTCTCAGAGGTACCGTGGGATGGAGCTCAGCTTAGGAACTTTGGCCCTAACGTGCTCCAAGTGTAGCTGGTGGTCCAGAGTTCGCGAACCACCATCGGTTTTTGAAAGAAGAACTTCAAAGGGGCAGAGGACGTAGAAGCAAAGCAGCAGGAGCTCCTGAGGGAGTGGGAGCCAAGGGAGCCCGTGTGGCTTCTCTGAGATCCAGCAAACCCGGATCACAGAAGCGGGTTCAGCAGCAGGGCTGCAGGGGTGGGGGGCACCAGGTCAAATCCCTCTAGGATCATAGCAACCCCACCATGGGCCCCACACAGGCTCCTAAGTCCACTTTCCACCTGGGTTTTAAGAGCTAGAATCTGTGGGGGGAGAGGAAGAGGTCACAGTTCCCCAGAAACAGCAAATAATCCAACCCCCAGTATTGCCACCACAGCCACCAGAAAAATGACACACAGTTTCTTTATGATGGGGACATTCCTAGTCCTCTCCTAGAATATAAGATGTCCTGATTAACTATCCCCACTGGTGTGCATTAGAACCAGAGACCTTCTTCTTCATCTGCAACCTGATACTTACTCCCCACTGGTAAAGCTTGATGCTGGCATGCACTGTTGCATCACATGGTGTCCATGGAAACGCATAGCTACTATACCACGATGACAAACCAATTGCCATTCACTTGCTGACTTGCACAAGACCAGAAACACAAGACTATTTGTAGTCCGCCAAAGATGCAGGGAGACCTGCTCCTCAGTTTGATCAACTTCAAAGATTTACTTTTCATCATGGGAACTGCAATCCAGGCTGGGAAGAACAAGAGGTCACACTCACCTCAGAGCTACTGACACTGTTCTTAGTGGATCCAATTTCACTCTGTCCTGCTTTTAGAAAACTCCATATGTGAAACCCATGGGGAGCCCAGGAAGGATAGAATCATATCACCAGAAAAACAATCCCCACACAACAAAAAACAGCCATTCTACAAATACTGAGCTGTGGAGTTTGTTTGAAAAGTAAAGTCCAGTCCTCAAAATATGTCTTTCAAATCAAGCTCGAGGATGATTCAAATGCTTTAAAACATTATTTTAAACAGAATGATATTTGGACCAAACCTTTCTCATTCAGACTCTGGAACTACTTTCTGGTATTTGGTGTTCAGAAGAAATCCTGGGGGCACTCAAAGAGCTTTTCTTTGTAAGGACCCCCCCTCCCCCTTGAGCCCTTTAGTGATGTCTTTTAACTCCGTTATTTGTGTTCAAGCATCTGAACTGGATCTACTTTGGATTCTGGTTGACAGGGCTTTCCTATCAAATTGCTTACAGACAGGGAAGGGGAGATGGGACTATGTACGTTTATTACGGAAATGCAAGTTGATAAATAGGCAGTGAGCTAATTTCATCAGCTTACAGACTCAGTGATTTTGAGGAGATGGAGGGAAACTTTCATTTCAGTCTCTTCCCCACAGCATCCTGCCAACATTTCTCTACCTCTCAGTATGAGAATGCATTGTCCCTAATTCTCAGGAGCAGAGTAGCATGTTTTCTATTATTATTTGTTTGGTTCTTTTTATGGGATTTTCCTCCAAAGCAGCGTAAGTGTTGCTAGGAGTTCTGGTGCAGCTATAGCCTCTGGTGCCCAGCCAATTAATTCCCTTTCTGTTAACACAGACACAATCCTAGAACCAGAATGTTCTCTCTCATCGCAGCCTCAGGTCGCAGGACAAACTCATCACGGCAGCTGTGTCTTTCTGCTTTGAAGATTGGGCCCCAGCGGCCCACCGTAACTGGTTTAAAGGATGAACAGTGAGCTTGAAGCTGCGCAGTGATGGCGGGGTATGCACTGTAACATTAGACAGGCTAAAACTAAGCCCTCATCCTGCTTCTCATGAGGTGAAAGGCAAGGGCCCAGATCTGTCCTCGGCCTCTTCTGACCTCTTCTTCTTCTCCGTCTCTCCTTCCCTGCTTCTGACCACTAAGTTAGTGTGCACCGAGGCTGCCTTGCTGTGGAAGTCAGACACACACGCTGCCCTGCAGCAAAGACTGTACATTCTGCGTAGCAATGTATTTTATCCAAGTGCTACACATTTCACATTAGCTGAGAAATTTATGTTCAGTTGAGCAGCGTTTTCTTCTCTCAGATCCGTTCTGTGTGTTGCTTGCTCCATCCCCACAGACTCCCTGATACGTGTGATGTTTTGTGCCCTGGGTTCTGTGCTGTCCACATCTGTCTCAGGATGAAAGCACCAGGATGTCATAAGCCCTCAGTGCTACCACTGTCAGTCATTGTCACCTCCAAGTGGAAGGGCACTTGGTTTCCTTGAATGTAAAGTACTGTTCACATTATTAAGAGGGCTCACTGAGAAGGTTGTGTTAAGCAAAAAGTGGAGACTCAGACCCAGCAGGGAACAGGCAGGTAGCAGTGAAGGGAGAGACAGTGCAGATTGGTGTCAATTACGACTAACTAGAAGCTACCCTGCAGAATGGGGGCCACACTAAGTGGCAGGCAAGTGACACTAACAAAAGCCACATGTATTACTTTTGCAGCCTTTCATCTTGGTACTCTGGGTGCCTACATCATGACAGGGCACACTGTGCCCTCAGGCAGCCTGCAATGGCCACAGCCTGCTGGGTGCGAGGCACAGCTGTGGGAGGAGGACCTGGAGAGAAGAGGCACTATGGTCTGAGGAGTCTTCCCACGTCCTGCCCGAGCCCAGGCCTGCCGCACACCTGCGTGACTCGGGCCTAAAGTGCACAGCCTGGTCGCGGCACCCTGCTGCTGTGCACACTCGCATGGGAAGGGCCGGGTGCGGCAAGTGCGGTGGCCTGGGCCTTCCTGTACGTACTTGCTGAGCCCAGCCCTGTCTCCTGCGGCTTGGCTCATGTTGCGTTTGGAGTGGCTTCAATCACAGGTCAGACAGGGGCCTTTCAGCCTGGCCCTCTCCTGGAAATTCTTATTAACATTTCCAAGAGCAAGAGATGAAAATAATGCCTATTGTACTGCGGGTGGGGCTCAAGCTTGGGCCTCGGAGCTGGGAAGATTCAGCTTTTATGCGGGTCTAGGTGTTTGCTAGCGTGTGTCCTTCAGTATTCCATGGAACCCCTGGGTTCTGGCTTCCCATTTATAAATTGAAGGTGATGCTTGTATCAGATGAGGTAGTGCAAGTGTGCATGCACACACATGCCTGATACTCATGCACATGCATGTACCTGGAGCTCTGCACACTGATACACATCAGTACACTCACATATGTGTATACACATGCACCTCCACACATGCACTCACACCCTTGTACACATGCACACTCACACATACCTATGCACACACACACATCTCATGCACATACCTACACTCACACATGTGCATGCAGATACATGCACAGAGAACTCATACACACATGTACACACACACACACCACAGTAACACATGCTCACTTGGTGCACAGCTAGCACTCAAGAATTATCTTCATCTCTAAATAACAATGCTTGGACCCTCAAGGTAGATAGGCCACAGCACAAGGCAATGAAGAGTTTGGGGCACTGGTCTGTCCTTTTTCCCTCTTCTTTGGCTGATGGGGGAAACATGAGTTCAGTGGTGATCAGAGCACCCACCTGACCCAGGCTTGAAGGCAAGGCCTAGTTGGAGAATGTTCTACAACATTCTGGGTCCCAATTCAAATGGATGCATTGATGCTGGGGAGAGCAGGGCCAGGCCACTGATACCAGACTAGGGGCAGAGACCTCACCCTAAAAGAGACTGCAATTCTCAGAGGTGTTTTATGGCAGAGTAGTAGCTGGGGACAGAGAGAGCATTGAGCTCCTGGGGAAAGGGAGGCTGCTGGCTAAGAGCAGAGGATGCTGGGGACCCTGGGGTACCCAGAGGAGAGTAAAAGAAAAAACAGAGCCCCAAAGACCACCCAAGGGGCTGCCAGCAGAGGTACTGACCAAGCACTGCTTGAGACATTTTCTGTCAAAGGCCAGAAAAGACACTGTGACCAGGTACCTCCCGCATCCCACAGCAGTGACCTGGAGCTAATGGAGAAAGCACCACAGGAGTGGGCTGGGGCTGTGCTGTGAGCCCAGCTGCAGGAGCCCAAGTGCCCGGTGAACGTCCCTCACCTCCCTCACTCAGGCTCTGCAGACACTGCCAAGCAAGCTCAACACTCCCCAGGGCTGCAAAGTGCCCTTAAGCCTTCTTCCTGGAATCAGTGAGACAAAAGCCATCACTCACAAGCAAGGGAAAACCGCAGCCCCATGGGAAGCAGTGAGCATGCTTCCAACAAGCTAAGCTCACAGCCATTGTCAGGCCCCACATACATGCTTTGTGCTGGGGCCCAGGGCACTCAGCTCTGCCATTTGCCAGCTGCGCCTCAGCTCCCCTCTGTGGGATGGGGACACCGGCTGTGGCTGGGGGTGGCCCTGGCCCGGGTGCGAGGAGGAGCTAATCTCCTCTTCCTTGTGTCTGTCCTCTCCACAGGCAGATGTTCCCTCCCTGGAGCCTAAACCCGGTTCACTGAACAAGCTGCCTCCAAAACCAGCAAGTCTGTCAGGGCGGGCGGACTGCACCTGGCTGGGCTGGTGCTGTCACCAGGTCGAGATGGGAAACACTGGTGTGGGCAGTGTGAGCATTATAGAAGAGGGAGGAGCCATGGGAGGAAGGGGCTATCTGGAACCTTCAGGAGCTGAGGAGCCCTTGGGACCACATGGGGGGAGGGGGAGGGTCACTGCAGCTCTAGCAGAATCCCAGTCCCCATCCCTGTCCTGGAAAGTTCTGGCCCAGGCTGTCAGGGCAGATGCCCCTCTGTGATGCTGTGCTATGGCTTGTAACTAGATGTCCCCCAAAGCCTCATGTGGTCACAGGTGGGCCTTTGGAGGTAGTTCCATCTAGATATGTGACGCTGGAATAAAGGGTGAGCCCTGGAATTGAGGGCAGCCCCCCCTGGGTGTGAGTACTACCTCCCTAAAGGGCAAGTAGCCTAGATAGAAAATAAGGGACAGAGAGAAAGCTTGCTGCTGTTGCTCCTCTGCTGCTGCCTCCTGCCTGCTCCGCAGGGCTCCTGTGCCATGCTACCCTGCCTTGGAGCCAGCGGATTATGAACTAAACCTCTACAAACTGTGAGCTAAAGAAACCTTCCCTTGTTTAACTTAGAGTGTCAAGTATTTGTCTCGGCAATGCAAACAGAATTGAGACATAGTATCAACTCCAGAGGCCTCACTTGAGTAGACCCATTCGTTGCTCTTGGCCAGCCTGCTGGGGAGACCTGGTGTGTCTGGAACTGGTGGCCCTGATTGTGCTTAGTGTCAGGGGAGTCACTCATAGGAGTGTCTGCGTGCACCACACAGGCCAGCACTCCTCGGGGGTACAGAGACGTTCCCCCGAGCACAGAGCTCAGGCTCTCCAGTTCCTTTCCTGGCATGGAAGGGAATCATCCTCACGCTGGGAAGGGCTGTGCTTTGGTGGCGCTGCTGCTGCGGGGGAGGCCAAGGGAGCTGCAGCAGGAAGCCCACACAGTGCTCTCGGGCCCGCACAGCAGCCAGTAGCTCCTCCAAGGCTGGGTCCGGCCCCCAGCCCCCAGCCCCCAGCCCATGCTCTCCCTTAGCTCCCCAATCCTGGCTGCTCTTCCTGGCCATCTGCTGCCATGGCTCAAAGTGAAGGGATCTCAGGGGCAGCAGATGGAAGTCAGTCAAGGCATGCGGGCCAAATGGCACCACACTGGGGGCAGCAATACTCGGCGTGGAAACAGGTCAGTGCCACAAACAACCTGGGTTTAGCTGGGCAGCTGCACTGGCTTCTGCAGACGCAGAGCCCCATACCATGTCCCTCATCTTTGGGTGAACAACTGTGTAAAACAGGCACACGCGATCCTTCCATTGACAGACAAATGACTCCTCTGTCCTTCCTGCAGGTAGCCAGAACCCAAGCTGGGAAAACAATCTGCAAAGAGCCCAGGCAGCAGGAGCTTCCAGGGAGGCTCACGACCTCCATGCCAGGGGAACTCAGCCCCTATTTTGGGGACCCAGTGCCTGGCAGAGGTCAGGTTTGGCCTGGAAAGAGACTGAGCTGTGATTGCACATGGAACCATCAAAACACTGTGAAGTCATTAGAGGTGTCAATTGCCCCACCTTCCAGCAGCCTGGAGGTGGCGCACTCAGCTAGCTCCCTGTCCAAGCACCTGTGGGGAGCCTGGCTCCTGTTCCTCTAGCATAGACCAAAGAGAGCACGTTTGTTCAGGACCCTTGGAGCTAGGTAGCTGTGCACAAGAAACATCCCTCAAGTTCTCTGCCCTGTCTGGGAGCATCCATCAAAACCCATGGGAGGTACCATGCCCCCAGGGATGACCAGATCCCAGGTCATAAGGATAAGCCAGCCCTTGGATCAGAGCCCCAGGCTGTAGCAACCAGGAAGCAGGGGTACTGGCCACTTCCTTCTTAAGTCCACAGGGGCAAATGGTAGCTTCCAACTCAGTGGTCTCAAGGGAGTGCCGGGGTTTTCAGACCCTGCAGACAAGCTCCTTTCTAACACCACAGGAGGCAGGGCTTTTGCCAAGAATCCCTTCAAGGACAGTTGCCAGGATAGCACTTGGGAAACCCCACCAGCTCTCTCTCCCAACCCTGTACCACAGCCCGGTCATCTAAGGTCATCTAAGCCTAGAGGAGAGATTCACAGAGGAGGAGACCCAAGAGCTGCTGTGCCACCGCTGAAGCCTACGCCCTCGATCCATTGCACTGCCCACATCACCACCTGATTTGTGGTCAGCCCTTCCACTTTATCTTCCTGGATAAAGCTTCCTGTCTGTTACAGATGTTTGGAATCTGCCACCCCACACACACAGCATCTCTTCTGTTCTCACCTGGCTGATAGCAAAGTCTCTTGCACTATGGGGCACCTGGGAGCCTCTCCCCAAAACACAAATGTGCCTTTGTCCCCCAGGCAAGTGGTGTGTGGGGGTCACAGCATCCAGCATGAGCTTTGCAGCCTGACTCTGCTTACATTTCTGCTCACTAACAGGGCTGCTAGGTGAAATCACTGGGATCAAATAAACAGAAATTAAAGTTTATGAGCAGCACAGGCTAGGGAGGGCGGGGTCCCCCACGCCTCCTGCACCCCCTGTGTTGCACCACTTGAGTCCCCTTCAGGCACTCGCAGGGCTTTTCCCTATGTGTGTGTGTGTGTGAGTGCCCATTCCAGCGTCCACTGCAGGGCCTGGTATCTGAACCTTCCCTGCACCACGCTGCCTGTTGAAGGCTTCGAATCTCCAAGATAAGGTCTGAATTTCATTATTTTGAAGCACTACTGCACCCCACACTCCACATTAGACGATTTGGGGCTTCCACTTATTTCCACAGCCTCGAGGACAGGATCCCAATAACAGGAGAAGAGTTAATATCCCAAGTGTGTGGAGCATCTACCTCGCAGCAGACACTGTCCTCAGGGTTTCTGTGTCTGTGATGCCGTGGCTGTTCCCAGGTCTCAGGACCCAACAGGCTAAAGGGTCACCAGCTTCTCATTCCACAGCAGAGAAAGGGAGGAGGGATGTGATCAGCGTTGCCTGGTTCTCAAATCCCAGGGAACCCAGCCCAGAGATATCACCTTCTCTGTATCCTACACAATTGTTATCACCCATTTTATAGATGGGGAAACTGAGATTCAGGACGCTTAGGGAGAAGTGCAGGGTCACATAAACAGTAAGTGAATACCCTATCCTTCCTTGCTCTGTGGACCACCCCTAGTCCCTGTACTTGGTGGTCCTAGGTCTGGTCTAGGTTGGGTCCTGAGGAAAGTTCCTCAGCCCACTAGAAGCCAGAATCATAGGCTAAGGAGATCTCTGGGAGGCACGGGGGCTGGGGAGCATAAAGATGTGCTGTGCTCCCTGCCTACAGGAAGGTGCACAGGCTGAAGGGATGCTGGGCACTGCTGGCATATTTTTGGCAGTTCAGAAGACATGTAATTCACAATATTTACAAGGCATAGGCTGCCCACTTTGCTCTGAATGGTCTGGGTAGCAGCACTACGAAGGAATACCAGTGCCATGGATTGACAGAGGAAGCTCCATCAGGGACACTTGGAGCATAGGCAGAAGCTGGGTGCCTTGTGTCCGCACAGCCCCATAGAATCCTGGGCAGTCTGGAGTCAGAGCTGGGCATGAATGACAAACAGCAGGCATGCAAAAGGCTAGACTGAGCCTCGACCTCCCTCCCGCTCATGGTGCCAAGCACTCTGGGGAGTCCCTGGTTCAGTTCTCAGGCTGCCTGCAGAAACTCAGGGGCATCAGGGTAGTAGCCTTCGAGTCCTGACTCCACCCTACTGTGGCCAGGGGAGAGTCATTCAGCCAAACTGAGCCTCTGCTTCCCCATTCACTAAGTAGGGCTACCCACAGGTAAATCCCCAAGGTCTCCAAGGTCAGTGAGATAGTAGTGCGCAAGGCGGACCTGGCACAACCCTGGTCTGGAGCAGGTGCTCAGTAAACACTCCTCTGCCCCCTCCTCCTCCCACAAGGCGGCAAAATGGGCAGAAAAATATCTAACCTAGCACACTAAGTGCTCAGAGCTCCGGTGTCTACTCACAAAGTGGAGAGTAAGGAGGAGACGCAAGGCTGTGCTTGGCTGGCCGTGGTGAAGTAAATCAGAGAAATGGTACCAATGTTCTCCTGCCAGGTCGCATCCAGCCACAGCCAAGACACAAATGGGTATGGCCAAGATGCCAGATGAAAAGCAACTCCTGAGCCACAGCCACTGGCCCGCTGGTTCAAGTAAACATGGCCAAGCCAAGCCCAGCACGACATCTTCGATCATCCCTAAAAGAGTGACCATCCCTCTAGAAAGGACCCAGCCCTGCCATGCATGCTGTCAGCTTCCTGGCTCCTGCAGCTGCGGTTTCGAGTTGTGGCCTGTCCATGGTTTCCTGAGACACGGTGACAGCCATGGCATCTCAGCAGGAAGGGAACTGGGCGAAGCCAGCTGAAGAATTATATAACCCTCCATTTTTAACACAGGAGAGGGTATTTTGGGAAAGAACTGGCTAGAAGCGTTGTTGAACAGCCTTTCTGAATAGCAAAGAGCTGCTCTATGGGTCTCTAGAAAGAGGTGCTACCTGATGCAGCCAGAGAGGTGTGAAGATGCCCAGGTTGGGCTGAGCCCACACAGGAGCACTGTAAGCTGGATGGATGCAGACCTTCCCAGTCCTTTGTAAGTCCTGCACAGGCACTAGAATGCTCATGGGAGGAGCGTTGTCTGTAGGCCAGTCCCCAGGACAGGTCTCTGCAGCGAATCTGGTGACTGGGAAGGCCTCTGAGGGACACAGCTGAACCAGGACACAAAGTCCTAGCCACAGTGTCCACTCATTACTCCCTGTCCCCACGTTAGATGTCACTAATCAATCGCAACTTGCCTTCTCTATAAGCCCACGCTAGTCCTCCAGGAGTCACCAATAATCACTGACACCTGGCATGAAGTGACAGTGCTTTTCACTGTCCAGTGGCATGCAGCACTCTGGCTCTGGCCTGGGTCCCTGCCACCTTGGGAAATGACCTGCCAAAATCTACGCCACGTTCTGGCATCAGGCCTAAGTGGTCTGCAGCCCAGTCCCAAGGCTTCTCCTGTGACACCCGCACAACCGCCGCAAGACTTGCTCCATGCACATGTGGGGCAAACCATGTACTGCCCAGACTCCAGCACAGTCAAGCTGACCCTAGCCTCCCCTGCTCAGGGCCATGGCAGGTCTGCACTTCTGGGTCCCCTGCTGTGATGTGTGAGGAACCGTGAGCTGTGTCACATGTGTAAAGCCAGGGTGGGCCCTGCCACGCTCCCTGCCCTGTACACTAATGTCTAGAAGCAGGTGCTGAGGCATGGCTTCTACCTGCACGGGGCCTGGGGGCTCTTGGACCCTCAGCATAGCTTTGCTTTTCACCTCTTTTCCAAGATTTCAGCCAATCACTTCTCTAATCCTCCAACCACTGTGGAACAGGGAACACAGTATGATCCACATTCTCTAAATAAGAAAGCGTGTCTACGTAAATGTCTATAAGTTATATATAAATAATACCCTGAGAAGATGAGGGGTTAGCTGACAACAACCTGTCATCCAAAAAGGGAAATCGATATGCTCTGATCATATAGTTTTCAATCCCTGGCACCTCATGCCACGCTATGCTGGCCCAGGAACCAGGCATAGTGGCGCATGCCTGTAATCCCAGTGCTGGGGAGGCTGAGACAAGAGAATCACTATGAGTCTGAACTGTATTGCAAGACACTGTATTAAATACTTAAAAAGTAGTCACCAAATCCTTGGAACCAGCCACACCCTAACCCTGAAGCATTCCCCCATCGTTCCCTCTACTTCCACTCGCTACCCACTCACTAGTTGTAAAATCCTATTTTTCTGTAAGCAGCGGCCACCACAAAACACTCTCCTCTCCCAGTGACAGGCACTGTGCATTCTAGGGCAGGCTGCCTCACAGCCTCCAGCGCCCCAGATTATATCTGAGCTGCAGATAATCGTCATCACTATTTTAGTCCACGTGCTGTAATTTTAGTTCGTTCCTCCCACCACGTGGCTTTCCAGATCTATTTCTACATAAATAGCCTCCTCACTGTTAGCCGACTCCATTCTCTTCCGGAAGTAGGCAGAGTATATATTACAAACATGAAAATATAATAGTAGATTTCTCCTTCCTGCCATCAGGCATATAAATAACATCTCAAGGATGAAGTCACAGAGCGAGGAAACTATCTCTGTCCCCACCTTGTTGCCAGTGGCTACTTCAGTGGCAGGTGTCCACAGGCTCCTAGTCATAGGTACTAAGGGGTCCTCTGTCTGAGCCCAGCAGTGCGCTGGGGTGTGTGAAGTAAAAATGTCACACACACACACACACACACACACACACACGCGCGCGCGCACGCACACACGCACACACCCTATTTGACCCCCACCTTCTCTCCCAGTGTCCTATTCAAGATCCAGCCCTGCCATCCTTGCAAATACATGAGGACAGTTAAAGCCTAGCCGAAGGGGCAAGGTTGGAGCATGAGAGCTGGAGAGCCGACTGCAAGGACTGGCTTCAGGGGAGCCTCCGGAGAGCTCAAGAAAGGAAGTTCTGTGGCCAGAAG
>PVKN010024868.1:0-14306 GCA_004027915.1 Capromys pilorides | reverse complement strand
CTGTAGGCTGTCCTGGAATCAACACAAAATCCTCTTGCCTCAGCTTCCCAATGGTTAAGGTCATAGACATACACCACTACATTTAGGAATTTGTAAGATATATATTTCTGGGACCCAGATCCAGATGTTATCAAGATTACAGGATGTAGGTAGTGAAGTACTAGGACCACTGATTCCCAGCCCAGAGCTCTGAAGCTGCACGCTGCAACTCTGCTGCCGGAGCACACTCCAATGCCTCCTCCTTCCTTCTCCTCATTTCTCTAAATAAGGCAGCTCCAAAACTGAAGCCGGCTCCTAGAAATCAAGCCAGGGAATAACCTGACTATTTCTTGCTGAGAAGTAATAATTATAGCCCTGGAAGGATGCAATCTGCATACATTATTGCAAGTTATGCCAACAGAATGTCAACATTTGTGTCAGGAGGAATCTCGAGCGGCAATTACTCCAGGTTCTGGCCTGGCATTCTGAGATAGAACTGGCGGTGCTAATTGCAGAGGAGGTGAACTGGCAGGAGGGCAGGTTATAGAGGGGGAGGCAGAAGAGAAATGCAGCATTGAAGGTCAGTGTGTAGTGGGGACACAGATGAACTTGGGGTGAGATGAGTGGTGGGATGGAGCTGCTTCTACTAAAGAGATGAGGGTGACTGTTCACAGGCAGTATTAGATTGCACTTCCTGTAAGATGTTGTCAATTTTTAAAATTATAATTTCTTCTTTCAAGGTGGAGCAAAGTGAAAACCACCATCAATGCATTCATTTATGCATTCTTCTATTTGGTGAATAGCTACATAAACCAAAAACCATGCCAGGGACCGGGACTTCAGGAAGGAATTCAGCTCACTCCCTGCCTTGAACAAGTTCACTGTCAAGCAACATGACATGATCAGTGTTCAAGTAGATAAACTTTTTGAGAAAGTGGAGACATTAGTGAACCCAATAGGGAAAAAATATAGGCTAGTTTTTTTTGTTGTTGTTGTTGTTTTGTTTTGTTTTTGTTTTTGCTTTTTTTTCATCATGGGACACTCTATAGAATACCTGCAACTTAAAGCAGAGGTTAATTTTGGCCCATGGCTTAAGGAGAGTCACTCCATTCATCTGACTACAAGAAAAATACTTCATGATGCATGGGATTGGAAGAACAAAGATGCTTAGTTCTTGGAAGCCAGGAAGCAGAGCAGGGAAATAGTGCCAGAGAGGAAGAGGCCACAGAGCACTCAGCATAATGCCCAAGGTTACCCATCCATGAGTCAGCCAGACAGCCAGCTAGATCCAAATATGTGTTTTACTAACCTAGGTATTTCTTAATCCAAAACCATTGATTTACCACAATGAATTGTCACAAAGCGCAATATTTCAAGAAAAAATTAAAATATGAGCTGTGATTTAAAGGATGAAGGTAGAGGGAGAGAGTTAGTTTACAAGGTGAATAAAAAATAAAAATAAAAATTTCACCAATTTTAGTAACCAATGAGAACTGCATATGACAGTACATAGTGGAATATACGTATGTGTGTGTGTGTATGTGTATATATATATATATATCTGAGTGTAGATGTCTCAGTTACTTTTCTCTCCTTGATGGGACAAAATACCAGCAGTCACCCAAAATCAAGGAAGGAAAGCCTTATTTAACTCATAGTTTGTGGAGGCTTCACTCCACAGTTGGCCATCCCCAAGACAGAGGGACACATGGCAGAGGACAGCTATTCATGACAATGGACAAACAGCAAAGGCCAAGGGAGGAACAGTGGCGACAGAAGCTAGCAATCTTCTTTCCTCTCCTTATATTGTATTCAAGGTATCCTCCCTGGGGTGGGTGTAGCATTCATACCCATGATGATAGCCTTGGATCTTGAATTAATCATAAATGGTAAAAGCGAACCACAATGACTACATGAGGCTTTGGCGGGACAACTTAAGTTAAAATGTCTTAAGACATTTATAGTTTTCTTTAGACTACATCCATGTTTGAATACACAAATCTTAAATTACACCTAAGATAAATAACTGATATTTTTCCTCCCTAAGTACTAAGTGACTTTAAGCTTCCAAGTACAGTGACCAGGATCTAGAAAGGTGAAGAGAATTTCTATAGAGATAATGAAACAGCTTTATGTGTTTTTCTGCTCTGTAGTGGCACATTCGTCCTGCAGAATTAAGGTACAATAACATCTCATGAAGGAAACTCATAAATCTCTAGAATTGCATGAACCAGAGGATAAGAGGCTTGAATGGCCTCGAGAGGGAAAGCTTTAAAAATACAAAACATTCCCAGGTCCCTCCAAAGCTCCCAGGGGCCCAAGCACAAAATAAACATTTTATGACTCTGTTCAGGCCCTAGAGAACAATATGAATTTCTTCTGGGAGCTCATCTCCCGGATGGAGGATCGACATGCCAGATACTTTTCTAAGTTCCTTGTGGTGTTTTAATTCCCCACCACCATGGAAGTAGTTCATGTCCCAACATCCCTAAGCTAACACAGACTTGATCCTCAGGGAACAGTGACAGTTAAGCTTACTGAGTTGAGGAGGTGTGAAACGGAAGACAATCAGTTCCCCATCCACTATCTGTGTGACCCTAGAGCCCAGAGTTAGGGGTTCTTCCATGAAAGCCTCAAGCCCCATCCGGGGTAAACTCTCAACCATGACTCTGAGTGACAGACTGACAGGCAAATCCACTCATGTGTGATTGGATTGAAAGCTCTCAAAAGCTCCTTTGCAGCTTTAGAACTGGTTAGACAGCGCAGGGAAGATGGCTCAGTGGTCTAAGCACCTGCCTGGCAAGTGCAAAGACCCAGGGTTGACCCCTGGTAATGCATGCCATGCCGGACGTAGTGTGCATGTCTGTAATAACAGTGCTGGGGAGGCTGAAACAGTAGGATCACTATAAGTCTCAGCTGCAAAACAAGACCATGTACCAAATTAATTAATTAATTAATTAATTAATTAATTTTAAAATAAGAGCAAAATGATCAGGCATCAAACCTACCTGTGAGCTATGACTTGTTGTTGTTGTTGTTGTTGTTGGAGGAGGAAATGTGCGTTTGTGAGCAAGGATGAGCCTCGCTGAGGCTAAAGCAATCACACATAGGTGGATTTGTCTGTCAGCATCTCACTCAGATCATGGTTGAGAGTTTATCCTGGATGCTGCGACTGCACCTGTCTCAGATCCTGAACTGGGTGAAATTTTACAAAGAGCAGGACACAAGAGGACCCACAGGACAAGTATCATGTCCTTGAATTCAGTGGGAGGACAAGGAAGGGAAATTTATTTAATGAGCCATCAACACTGATGAACACAGGAACTAACAGAACGACTGCAGCCACACAGCTAAGACAGATTCATCCCAGGCAGGGTCCAGCAGCAACTACCGAACCAGGCAATAGATGGCTGTAACACTACGTGCCTACCACCTTAGCTGACCCTACTTGATTAGTTTCTGTCCCTTAAACTTGTGTCCACCTCCCCTAGAATGTGCTTTCACTCTTTCAAAGGCAACTGCAAGTGGCGAGAAAGAGGTTTATCAGGACCAGTGGCTGCCTCAAGTAGGGTCAGGTTGTTGACTTAGAAAATTACTGTTTTCCTAGAGCCTAAATAAATCCACTACCAGACCCTGGACTTTCAAGTTTAGAGAATTTAATTTACAGCAATTGATTTATCCATTGTGGACAGGTGGACTCTATAAAGAATTTTTGGACAGAATTTATAGCAGATTGTCCCCCCAGTATGATTTTTAAAAAATACACAGCAACTGACAGACTCCCCTCATCTTTGCAGGATCCAATCCCCATCAGACAGAGCACAGGCCAAGTGATGAAAGGATGGGAATATAAGACTGTAATTGTGTCTCAGACTAGTGTCACTGATAGTGGGGAGAAGGAAGGGGTGCCAAGCAGCCACCACACTTACAAGGGACCAGAGGCTTCTTCAGCAGGCAGTTTGCTGGCTTTGACTGCCCATGTGTCTTCTTTGAATCTTTTCCAGAGTCCCTTTGGAAAAACAAGAAAAATAAGGACAAGATAGTTTTAATTCCCCACTAACTTCTTTCTTTATTAATTAGACAGTATTCATTACATTGTGAAACTGAAGTTGGAGTGGAAGGGTTCACAAAAGTGTGGGTTTCAAGTAAGAAGTCCTATTGTTCATGATAAGGTGAAGACCGAGAGTATACTAGGGAAAGGAGTTTTAGAAGCTACTTGAGGACTAGAAATTAGAAGGATTGTCTAAACCAGTAGTTAACAAACTTTCTCTCCATAAAAGTCTACATTATAAATCTCTTGAGCTTTGGAGGCCTTTGATCTACACACTCAGCTCTGTCATTGCCATGTCAAAGCAACTATTGCCAACACTCAAGTCAATGGACTCAGCCATTTCAATAAAACTTTAGTTACAGGAGGAGACAGCCAGATACACCCTACAACTCCAATTTGCTGATCCTCATCTGAAGTGTATGATAAGTCCATATTTCCCTCCTACTAAGGTAGGCTGTTCTATCATATTATGGCCATGACAATATCCAATATGCACGTCCCTGAGAGAGAACCCCAAAAGCAACACAGAGGGAGAGGAGAGAGAGAGAAACAGATAGAGAGAAACAGAGAGAGGGAGAGACAGACAGGCAGAGAGAGAGGCAGAGAGACAGAGACAAACCTAGAGACAGAGACAGAGACAGAGAGTACACTTTAACCATTTACTGATCATTTATGATGGCTGATCTTGGCAAATCACATGCATTGTCTCTAATGTCTATCATCCTGTGAGTAAGGAATGAGTTACTAAGTTGAGAACAGGAGAGGGAATGGAGGGAAAAAGATATATCTATGTATGTAAGCAAAATGGTTTGGATAACTGTACTATGCATTTCTACTGGTCTATGGAAGGGATAGGTTGTTTAGAGTCTTGATTATTTTCTGGTTTTCCCTTACATTCAGTGAACAAGGATCCTTATCCTGCCACGTGCCAGGTCAGGAGTGCCCAGGTGACTTGCTTTGTCCCTTATTGTGTGAACACACAAAATAGGCCTCACTTTGGAAGGTGACTTTTGCCATGGTCATAAGACCTCAGCTGCCAGCTGCAAGAGCATACACCAACAAGGACACATTTTGGGATATGCTGTCAATACACAGAAGGCTCTACTCTGGAGAGTTATTCAAAGTTGGTAGCCTCTGAGTGGGAAAAGCTTAATTTTCATTGTAAGACACCATTGAGAGTCTGGGTAATTTTTTGTCATTGCTACTGCAGCATAACTTTGAGTGACATCACTGGTGGGAACAAAGAAACTCAGCAGCAAACAATTTATTCACCAAGGATAAAATTCACCGAAAATATAATAAGTAACAAGTGAATAAGTAACTCACCCAGGATACAAACATAGCAAATAAGCGGCCAAGACAGCACCAAACCTGGATCTTTTTTAATCCAACATATCTAGTTTACCTTCTACTCTAATTATTATTATTATTATTATTATTATTATTATTATTATTATTACTATTATCATTTTTTGTGGTACCAGTGATTGAAATCAGGACATTGTTCTTGCCAGGCAAACACTTTTTCCACTGAGCTATCTCCCAGCCTTCTTATATCATCATCATCATCATCATCATCATCATTATTATTAATTTTGTATTTTTAGGGAAGGGTCTACAGGGTGTTCAGGGTCTCACTACTAGATCAGACTCATAGTGACCTGGCTGTTTACAGACTCCAAAGTGCTAGGATTATAGGTGTGCACCACCATGTCCAGTCTCAGTTGCCCTCTCAGTGTACCACAGGGTCTGGGCTGGCACAGCAGCCCAGGGATTGAACCTCAGCCTCTGAGCCTGCTTGTAGGTGTTTTAATCCACTGAGCTATTTGGTCTGCCCTCTAAAAATAATATATAAAGAAATTTATATATCCTAAGAAAGGATATCAAAGTAATCTTTTTTCAAAAGTAGTTGGCAGTTATTCTTCTTTTTTCTTAATATATGTGGCACAGGGTCTCACTACACACTTCGGACTCATAGCGATTCTCCTGTTTTCTGCTGGGCAAACAGGCGTGTGCCACCATGGGCAGACTCTGGAACTGGTTCAGCATGCCCAGAGGCGGGGTCAGTGTGGCATATGGTGCCAGGGATCGAACCCTAGTACCTTCAAATCCTTAAGCAGATGCTTAGTCCCCTGAGCTATCTTACCATCCCAGTTGACAGTTACTTTGAAGAAGAGTCTAATCTTTAAAATGCTCTCCAGGATCCTGTGCTACGTTTTCTCCACATGACTTTCCACTCTCCCTTGTCTTGTTCCATTTGCCTTTCTCTTGCCCCATTCCAGTCTCCATGACCTTGTTTCAGTTTCCTGACCTCTCATGGTCCTTCCTCTTCATTAGGGAGCTAAGAGATTCAGTTCCCTTTCAACCATGGGGTGTGCTGTCACCTCCAGTCTTTGCTCAGCTGTCTTTCTCCTTACTTCAGATCTGGTCCTCAATGTTTCTTCCTTTAGAAGTCCTTTCCTACCCATATTCACATATGCCTTCATTATTTCTATGACTCTCTTCATTCCTTCTCAGTACTTATTTCAACTTGGATATGTGTGTGCTTTTGGTGATTTTCTTATAGTCCATCTCTCCAAGAAAAGTCAGAACCTTGTCTCATAGCTTTAGCTCTAGATGCTAAACTCTGGTGCTGTCTCTGACAAAAACATCACTCTTTATTAATTGAGTGAGTAAAACTGCACAAACTTTTACAGGACTTTAGATAGAAACCAACCAGCCAGCTCATGGCCTTTGAGAATCAGTTATTCCATTTGCTACCTGTGTGATTTTGAACAAGTGAGCTGGTGTCAATATGTAGTGATCCATTCATACCACAGTGGAAACAACTTCTCTGGTGAATTAGACATTCTGTTAGCCTGGCCTCTGTGCCCCAAAGCAGGAAACTGTTTTATTATGTACAAAACCAAGTATATAGGGTATAGCCAGTGTTACTCTGCAGTGAATGAATAATTAAAGCTTCACCTCTGTGATAAATAAAACTATGATTGTATTCATTCAATATCTATTAAAAGCACCACTAACCATTCATTGATTTTTTTTAAAGACCATACTAATTGAATGAAAAGCTACATAAAAGAAGGCAACAGGTCATGGCAGAAGAAAATTCAGACTTGGAAGTAGCATCTGTCACTGTCTAGAGATGTGACAGGGAAGAAATTTGAGTGCTCTGTCAGTCTGCTGTATGTGTCCATGCATGTGTGTACTCTTGCAAATGGCACATGCGTGTGCACGTGTGTGTTTTATGTATACAGTGGAAGTAACACCCATTCCCATCGTAAGGCAACCAAAAGCAAGTATCAGTGAAAGTGCTAAGCAATCATAGTCTTTTGAGAAAATAAATGTGATGTGGAAGATTTCTACTGGAGTTTGTAATCCAGATATTTCAATGAAAATATCACTCATAGGCTGAGTAACCTGGTTTAAATTATCTGTCTTTCCTAAGTCTGGTTTTTCTTATCTGTACAATAGGGATGATAGCTACTTTTCATGTAGGTCTCACGAAAGTTAAAGATGGTGTGTAGGAGATCATGGCAATGATAGGACATTTGTTAGGACTTGTCATTGTAATGCACTATATCTGTATTTCTGTATCTGTATTTGTCTATTCTGTATTAGCAATGTATAGAAGTCTGCTAAATAACATAATATAAGTAGCTTCCTGAAGGGGATTCTTTGGGTCCCACAAGAAGCCCACCAACTGAGTGCTTTCCAGGACAGTTTGAAGCTCATCTTTACCAGCAGGGCCTTTTCTCTTCCTTACCTCAGCTGGTCCTGTGTGTCAGGCACGTGTGCTCTTTCCAATCCTCTGTTCCAGGTTGCCAAGGAAGCAGCGGTGAGCCAGTGTGGAGAGCTGGACAGCATCTTCTATGCAACCTGGAAAAGAGTTCTGTGTTCCTTCTGCGTGAGAGCTGCTATGTAAATAAAGCTTTAATTACTGTAATCAGCTCAGGCTCTGACTCCTTAACAAGAGTGGTCACACCTGACTCTGCAGCAATGGACTCTGCATCTAGCCCTCTGAGCCCTTGGAGAAGTAAATCAAGACTGTGATAGAGGGAATTCGGTTGGCCAAAGTGCATTAGCTGAGTGGGCAAGAAGCAAAACAGCTGCCTCCAGCTGAGGTAGGCACAACAGGGTGGAAAGTCAAGCCCACCAGCCAGTCACTGTTGATAATTGCTCATGGCAGCAGACACCTGAGGATTCATGAGACATCTGAAAGCTAGGCGCTACAGTGTTCCTGCTGCAGGAAATGACGAGAATCAAGTAATTAAAGGTTTTGGATTTAGAGTTCCTCCACATTTGAGTACAAACTGTACCACTTGCTTACTGTGTGTCTTTATGGAGATGCCATCATCATTTTGAATGTTTCCCCCACACAAAAGCCAAGTGGAGATTTGATAATAGAATATATGTGTAGTGTCAGGCAGAGGACCTAGTGTCTGGAAATTGCATTGTGTATCCAGTTCATTAATCGTCACAGCAACTCACTTGGCGTGATCTCTCATCCCATTTGACAGACCATAAAACAAGCTCTAGATAGACCATAAAAGCCTTAGCCATGGTTTAGGCAAGATTCCAATCTACAAAGTCAAGATGCAACATATTTTCAAGTAATGGGACTGGGGAGGACAAGGCCAGAAATCAATGCCCACAACACAAACAGTGGTGGTGACATGAGTTATAATAACCTCCACTTTGAGAGCAGTGTCTCATTATCAGCCCCTGTCGTAGGTGCCCCACATAATAGCACCATTTCATTTCCTCATTCATTCTACTAGAATCTATGGGTCAAGGAGCTTAATCCAGGGCTTCTCAAATGGCACTGTGCAAAAGAGAGACCTGACAGTTTTCTTCAAAGGCAGTAATTCTGAACAAACCACAAGACTCAAAGCCTCCAATAATGTCCAGATGACTCTAGTGTTATCCACATTTGAAAAACAAAGGCTTAAAGGACTTGTCCAAACTCACTGAAGGGGCAGAGACAGGATTTGAAACCAGGATTCTCTAGAGATTCTTTCCTTGCTACTTTTCTCCACCCTAATAAGAAAGAATTTACAGAACAGGTAACCCTGAAAAAGGCCCTTGAAAGATTGCTAGAGGAGTTTAGCCCTCCTCCTCCCTTCCACAAGTCTGCTTAATGGGTAGATGAAATTCATTCTGAATAAAGAGCACCCCATTTACTTTCCAACCATGTACTCAATTATCTTAAAAAGCTATTGGTTTATATAAGTAGAGGAACTGTCTCCCTGGCTGCCTTCTTTACGTATTTGCTTAAGCAAATCTTTTGCTCACACAGAGTATAACGAAATTGCAAATTCAAACTTGCCAAATTTTAAAAAAGGAAATTTTATACATTGATTGCAAACTTGTTTTAGTGCTGGTTTTGGATCCCCTGGATCAGATTTATAGGTGAAACCAAAAACATCAAATTAAAAGGTGGAATTCTATGCTTCATAAGGACATCTGACTGCATCCTTAATTAAAATCAGGGTGAACTTTACACACAGAGGAAACCTCAGCCAACCTTCAGCACTCGGGGTCTTATTTCCCCCAGAGCTGCTACCTTTAGTCTTAAAGTAAGAGAATGATAAACAAAGAAAATGATTTTCAAAATAGGTCACCTATAGTACACATTAGTAAGACTTAGAGACTACACTGAGAAAAACTTACTGAAGTAGATGGTAAAAAGTCTAGTAAAGGAATTCATATACCTCATTACAAAATATTCATGTACCACAGAAAGAATCATCAGAGAAAGGATAGAAAAGCAAGAGACATAAAATATACAGGAAGTTGACCCAACTGTAGTAGTTCCCATGTGAGGGTGATTCTGCTATGTTCAAGCTGAAAACATTATCTCATTTTGTTCTATTGTGATTTTAAGGAAAGTTTCAACATGCATGCAAGTTCCACTGGAACAGTGAATGTCCTACATGAGGATGAAAGGTTTATTCTGAAAATTAAATGCATTCCAACACTTAATATTGTCCTGAAGGATATTCATGCATCCAACACTCCAAGAAAAGTAAATAAAAGGCCAATGTAGGAAAGAAATGGACAAAAGAGCAACAGGGCAGCAGGAAAATCTTGCAACAAAGAGAATGGTGATGAGGTCACATTTGGGCTAAAGCTTGGCTTTCCAACTTGCTACACAAAAACTCTGAACAAGGTTCTTAATTAGAACCTGCAATTGTTCTGCCATAAAATTCAGAACTTTTAGGATAATGGCAATAACTACACCCAGTCCTAGAACTGTTGTGAAGATTAAATGAGTTGTTAAGCTCTCCAAAATTCATCACACTACAAATGTCTTGTTCCCTGCTACTCAAATAATGTAATTTTCATAATGTACCCCCAAAATCCTCAAAATTCAATTGCCTAGCCAAAGAATAAAGTAACCTAGACAATTTTCTGATAAATAAAAGGCGATTAGAATTTCGTTCTGTCTTCTTTTTTTCTTTCTTTCTTTCTTTCTTTCTTTCTTTCTTTCTTTCTTTTCTATAAAGCTTTACTTCCGAGGGGTTCAGTCCTCCTTGGCAGCTGCCTTCCTCATGGCAGCCAGCACGTTGCTCAGCTCCTCGTGCTTCCTCTTGGCGCGGATGTGCGTTCCCAACCTTTTCTTGATGAACTTGAGGGCCTGTTTGTCCTTGGAGACCTTGAGCATCTCCACGGCGCTCTGCTCATAGGGGGCAAAGCCGCAAACCTTCCAGATCATGTCCTGCAGGAACTCGGTGTGTTTGGCAAGGCGTCCACAGTAGCAGCGGTGCCTCAGCTTGCTCATATTCTTAGTCACCTTGTGGCTCTAGTTGAGGCCCATGGCCATGGAATAGTGGAGGACCATGGCTACTGTTCCCCAATGGTTGTTGTCACGGAAGCAGGGTTTCTTTATTCTTACCATAATCATGACAATGATGTAACAGAGAGACAAAAGGCATCAACTTCTCTTTGCTGAAAAGATGCAAAAAAAATGGGATCCCCAAAAATCGGAGAGTGTGTCACACCTGATCATTGGAAGAGATCCAAAGCTGGGGAAAGACAGCAGAGGATCAGATGAGATCAGCTTATGCAGCACCCCTGAGATCCCCAAGCCCATGAGCAAAGCCCACAGACCGCTGGGCATGTCAGGGACAGAAAATTGTTCTTTCTGCCTAGGACCAGTGCAGGGACTGCAGCATAAAAGGTTCTAGTACCCCTACTTTCTCTGCCCCCAAAACCTCAGCCCATCTGTCTTGCACAGCCTGTGTCTTCTTTACCATGATTTCTTCTCCCCCAAGGGGAATGTGTTGGTCCTTTCACTCAGTGACAGTCCTCTCCTTATCATTCAAGCTCTCTCAGGTGGCACCTCCTCTGCAAAGCCTCCCTGTCTCCCCAAGCAGAATCAAAAGCACCCTACCTATTCCTTGCCCTTGTCAAATGTATATTTGGCTGAAAAAGAAATTAGAGATTGAAAAACTCACATAGACATTTCTATTCACCAACTAATTGTTCGATTTACTCCCTGATTTTCTTTCTTCAGATTAAACCACAGCAATCCAGAATACATCTTCTAAATCTCCCAGAGAAGGTACAGGTATTTGGAATGAGGCCAGGCTCTCAACACCCTTGACAGCAGATTTTTTTCCCCTGAACTCCTTCTGGAACCAACTCCCAGGTAAGGATTTACAGAATGTTTTTCCCTTCATGGGAACTCAAGGGGAAAAATCTTCAGAGAGGAAATGAAGTAAACACAGAAATAGAAACACAATGTTGTCTTTGATCTTGTTTCCCTAGGAATTTGGACTCAGAGCAGATGCTTGCAAACCAGTGTTCAGCTATGAGCGAAGGAAAATGATGAACTATTCCAGGGCAATCCAAAGAAAATATGAGCTGCTTGGGGACATGCCTAGTTTATTCTAATGCTATAAATGCTTGGGCCATGTTTAGCATTGTGCAACATAAAAATGACTTTGGATTCAATGGGGAGAAAGCTGAAAACAGTGAAAGTCCATGATGTTTTCAGCACAGAAAGAAAGCTACTAGCACCTTGGCCTGTAAGTGAAATGACTAATCTACAAAGATATAGATCACAAAATTCAACGATTCAAAATACATCTGTTGTCATTTAAAAGTGACTAACAAACTTTCAAATGTCATGTTGGGTGGTGGCAATATGATACTTGACCTCAGTACGTGGTAGTCAGGACAAAAACTGCAACTTCAAAACTGACTATGGAATTACAATTATTATCTTTGTGATTAAAGAGAGATAAGGGATTACTGCAATGAGACTGTATGGATTAGCCTATCTCAGAACTGGAAAGAGGCTCTAGTATGATAGCCTCTTGAAGAGATGATATTGAACTTGAGGTTGAAACATGAATAGATTCATGCAAATGCATGTAAAGGGTGGGGTCCAGAGGATTTGACACCAGCACAGTGGCATTAAGGTAGGTAGGAGTTTGGTAACGTCAAGAAACAAGAGCGAGTCAGCATCCCCATATCAGCAGGTTCTGGGGACATAGTACAATAGTACAAACTGAATTGGTAGCAGGTAGATATCCTAACACCAAGGCCCTGTAAACCATGTTAATGATCATAGACTTTATCCTGAAAATATTTACAGTAATTTAAGAAGGAGAACAGGGTCAGAATTTGCACTTTAGAATTTCTACCTAACACAGAAATTGTGTTGGTATTTTTTTTTAATTTTATTTTAAAGAGTAAAAACAGCAGAAACAAATATAGAAAAACAGTAACAAGCAAGAGTACATATAGTACAGAATCTCAAAACAAGAACAAAAAATTTAACAATGGTTGTATTACATATCTTCATCATCAAATCTTTTTAGATTAATAGATATAGGTATGTAAGATTTTAATGTTCAGTTTGATTCCAGCCTGGTATTGAATCCCTGAAATGACTCTTTCTCGCACATATATCTATGCTTTCACATCTTCCAGGGCATCTAATTTTCCCTCCTTCTTTTTTTACTGCACAATGCAATTCTAAGTTATTTGATCCTGCATTGTGCTACTTTTTCACTGTAACCCTCTTACCTCTTTTTAAAATGTGGACTTCAGTGGTCTCATAATTCTCATACTTTCCTTGTATGATTTCAACTTCTCTATCTCCTACTGTGTTAGTCTCTTCCACTATGTGGGACACAACACCCACAAACCAAAGAAAGAGAGACTCATTTGGGCCCACAGTGTCAGTCCATAGTGGGCTGGCTCCAAGACAGAAACAGGATGTCAAGCAGGGTGTGGCAAAAGAGAAGGTGCTCAACCCATGGCAGTGAGGAGATACAGAAGGGAAGATCCAGAGACAAGAATATGCTTCTCCAGGCCATGAGCCCAGTGACTTACCTCTATCCATGCCCCAATTCCTAAGAACACATTCAGCTACTGAGCTCATCCATGAATTAATCCTCTGATGAGTGTAATGTTCCATGATCCAGTCACATAATGCTAGCCTGTGCAGTATAAAAATGGCTTTGGCTTCAATGGAGTAAAAACTGAAAACAATGCAGGACAATAATATCTTCAGCACAGAAACAGAGCTACTAACACCTTGGCCTTTAAGTGAAAGGACCAATCTACAAAGATACAAATCACAAAATGCAAAAATATCTATTCAAAAATATCTGTTGTCTTTCAAAAATGACTTTTAAAAAAGCCCTAGAATGTCATGTTAGGTGATGGCAATATGACATTTGACCTCAGCATGTGGTAGAGTCAGGACAAAAGTTGCAATGTCAAAAATGTCTATGGAATTACAATTATTATCTTTGTGATTAAAGAGAGATGTGGGGCTACTTCAATGAGATTCTGAATTCATGAGACTTTTGTAGGACATTTGAGATTGAAACACTGACACCTGGTACCTTTAGCCACAATAGGTGTTTATCCTGTTCCCTGAATACAATGCTCAGTGGTTTCACACTTTCCACACATGCTATTCATTCTGCCTAGAATCTTATTTCTTATTTTTGCATTCTACAGCCTCTGGTCATAGAATATATATCACTCCTCTGAGAGTCTTCCATGAATGCATAGCGTAAGATATTTATCTTTCAGTCTGACTTGTAGGCACCTCTGGGAATACACCTTATTGTTGTTGTTTGTGTAAATATTTATAATTCTAACTGTGACTTTCTGAGCAGGTAGGCCCAGCTTTTCTCTCTGCACCACTTCACAGCACCTTTAAAGTCACAATTTTCAGCACTAACTGAACAGCTGTGAATGGTTAATAGCATTTCCTAAAGTTCTTCTCCTTCCTTTACACATGGAGAATATA
>PVKN010024867.1:0-14305 GCA_004027915.1 Capromys pilorides | reverse complement strand
ATGCTCACATTTCAAGATTTTCAATACAGGTATGGCCCATGGCATGGTAGAAGGGCACAGCAGAGGAAAAACTGCTCAGGTCTTGGAAACCAGGAAACAGGAGAAAGGAGAGAGATGCTGTACACTTTTCCAGGTCCTGCCCCAGGAACCTGACTCCCTGGACTAGGTCCACCTCCTAACAGCAAGTTACAGTGCCCCAATGGTCCCACTGTCCTATAAAAGTCCTGCCAATGAACCACTGAGACTCTTGGAGGACATCTAACTATATATAATAGGTTCCATGCCATCCTTTTAAAAGTTATGCAATCATACATTTTGCACACAGTAGATGATCAACATGTTCATTGCTCAGTGCCTCTCTATAAGAGGCATGGAATGAGGGAATATAAAGATGTCTAGAGTTAAATTCTCATATGGTGGTAATAATGTGGTTGAGAATCTAGGTTTCTAAATTTGAACTGATATAACCTACAATCCTTGAGGTGCCCCTACCTTTTTTCCCTAACATCATCTTACTTTTATGGCTTATATCTAGTTCTCCTGAGTTCACAAGTAGTTTTGGGGAGGTGGCCAAATCATAAGTATGGGATGACTAGATTAAACTATTATTGGTTGAGTATAGTTCTGGATGTGGATAATAGGAAGCCCCCACTCTGGGTTTGAGTGGCATCAAGCAATAGGCTTGTAGCCTGAATAGAAAACAGAAAGGGTGTCCCATTGCTTGCTCCCCTCCTGCCTGACATACCATGAATGATTTCTTCTCTGCTATTCTGCCTTGCCTTGGGACCAGCAGACTATAGACTGAAACCTCTACAAACCATGTACAAAGCTTTCCTCCTTTAATCTGTTGGCATCAGGTATTTAGTCTGAACAACTAGAAAATAACAAAGACACAGAGCCAGATGTTATCTCTTACTGACCTGGGAACTCTCAACACCTTTGATCCTTCTGCACAGAACACCTCCTACTGGTCTATTCAGATCTGGGTTTATATGCCACCTCTTCAGGCCTTCCTCAAACACCCTGCTTTCTAAGTTTTATCTCCTTCGAAGGCACTTCTGAGTGCTTATTTATCTTCCTTCTTGATGCTTATCTCATCGATGGAAGCTCCATCACAGCAGGAATTTTTGTCTTATACACTGTTTGTGTTTCCTTTAATTTATACTAAAAGAATGAAAACTTGGGGACAATGATTTAAGAAGGAATAAGTTGTAACTTTTGAAATTGTTCTCTGCTATGAACTCATTCATAATTCAAAGCATTCAATTTTCTTGATGTACCAAGATGCTACTTTTTCTGATCCTTACGGATGGTTCAGTTTGATCAGGGAAAATTAGCTCATAACTAAATATTAGATAATTTTAAAATTTTGAAACTTTATTTCACTAAATTACCAGCAGGTATTTTTTTAGGACATCTTTCACTTAAAGATTTGCTTATGGAATCTGAAGACTGAAAATCAGTGTTGCAACAAGGTCATTTTACAGTTTTCCATTGCACATGTCAAGTACCTCATGGCTTTTTCAGGTTCTCTTAGATTTTAAGGGCAGACCTGGAGACAGAATATGTAGGAGAGGCACCCAGTGATGTCCAGTGATAAAGCTACATACAGCTTCTATGAATAATATCCATTATCATGACAGCTCTTCTAAGGAGGAAAGAGGGACAAGGAGGTGGAGGCGGACTTCTTGGAAAACAGGTTGGGAAGGGCAATGTGGAGAAGGGCACGATGTCAGAGTAGCTCCACTGCCTTGAGGTCTTGCAGCCCAGAATGCAACCACAGAAGCTCTGAATTAGAGACTTAGAACAGCCACTTCTTCCTCCATTTGTAACAATCACCATAAATATCCCTTCTTCCTCTTTGTTAACAAAGCAGCCTTCGTGGAAGGAAAATGAGTACAAATCCTGTCTTAATGGAAGAAGAACAAAGGCCTTTATACTGACAAGAAAAAGGAAATCATTTTTTTGTGTATGAATATATAACAAGCATGTCTGAAGGATCACTTCCTTTTATTCTGTGGCTTTTTTTTTTTTTAAGCGAACTTATAAAGGAAGAGAACTTTATTAGATTTGACTGGTAATGCAAAATGTCCTGTGGATATATTTTAGAATATGGTAATTTGGAGCAAATGATCTAACTTTTGGAGTTAAGTTCAGCTTTTAAGTTTTTCATCACGCTCCTAAATTTTTGAACATATTAAATTAATAGTTATAAAATTACAAAATCCCTAAAGGGTCATTTAGGCTTATTAATAAAGGCCTATCTTTCAGGACTGCTGTAAAGAAATGAATGCAGAGAGCTTTGTGGGCAGTTCTAATTATAATAAGATTATACCAAAGATACTTTAAGGATATTTTAGCACGAAGATGATTTGGAGTAGCCTTCCTCACGTCCTTTAAACAGTTTTCTTGAAGTAAACATGTGTGTGTGTGTGTGTGTGTGTGTAACATAGGCATATACACAACCACTGGCTATTCTGCCCCACAGTATATCTCAAGTAGTGCTTATTCCTGGGCACATACTCTTTGCAGAGGTTCAGCACTGACTTAACTGAAGATATGGCTAATGCTGAAATGGACTGAGGAAGAAGCAGTCAAAAATTTGTGAATCAGTAATGTTTTCTATTTTTCTGCATAGTCTTTTCTCCATTTGTCACACGTGATTTAATTCAATAATGATCCTTGAGTAGTTATCATTAAATTATAGTCAGTGGCCCCAACTCAGTGGCCTTGTTTGCTCTTCCCCATCTGATCTCAATATCCACATGATCTTTTCTTTCAGCTTCTCCAGATCTTTGTCACCTAGACTCTGTTCTAAAATTGCAACCCTTACCCCTACCCACCAACCCCAAGTAGGATCTTGCTTGTTTTTTCCCCTCTTTAATACTTACAGTATTTGTAGTTCCCAGCCTCCAAAGCAGCCCCTGAAAATTCTTGCACCGCGGTAGTCATGCTCTTGGGTAGGCTTCCCTCACACCGAACAGGATTGACTTAAATAACTGTGATAGTTAATTTTATGTGTCAACTTGACTGGGCTATAGAAGGCTTAGCTGAGTGGTAAAATTTTGTATCTAGATGTGTGTGAGGTTGCCTCTGAAAAACATTAGCACGGAATCAATAAAACTGAGTAAAGAAAGTCTGTTCCTGTCTGTGGCAGGCATCCGTCATCCAATCTATTGAGAATCCAGATGGAATACAATGGCTGAGGAAAGTCAAACTCCCTCTCTGCTGGAGCTGATATCCAACTCCATAGGATTTCAGAACTGTAGGTTTTCAGATTTTCAGACTTTGATGAGGGCTTATACTATAACCTCATTCTGTCTTCCATTCTCAGACCTTCAAACTAAGACTAAATTATACCACTGACTGGTTCTCCAGCTTGCATATAGCAGAACATATATTTGCTGTTTGTACTTCTTTATCTGAGAAACATCTGTCCATTTCTGATGCCAAATTTTTTTTAAATTTTTTGTCCATCTTTTATTTTTTTAATATTTATTTATGTATTTATTTTGTATTATGGCTGGCTCAGCCTGCCTTGGGGGTGGAGCTGGCACAGCATGTGGTACTAGGGATCGAACCGTGGTCCTTCCAGTTAAGTTTTCCTAAGCAGGTGCTTTAGACCACTGAACCATCTCGCTGGCCCCTGATGCCAAATTTTGGACAGGGTCTTTTAATGGGGGAGTGATTTTCTAAGTTTTTTTTTAATAATTTAATTTAATTTTGAAGAGTACCAACAGAAACAAAAACGAAAAGAGAGGAACAGGGTAACATACAATACATGTTAGGGTTTCAGAACAGGAATAGCTAATTAAGTTGCTGTATTATCAATTTTTACTGTCAAATCTGTTGCTCAGCTTAACAGATAATAGTTATACAAGATCGGTCTAAGTTCTTTATATATCCTAAATATTAGTCCTTCATGGTATAGCTGGTAATTTATTTTTTTTTCCGTTCTGAGTTGTCTCTTTGCTCTGTTAAGTTTCTTTAGCTGCACAAAAGCTTTTTAAATGAATGTGATCTCATCTGGTGATACTCTGTAGTATTTCCTATTAGCTGGTGTTTGTTTATAAAGTCTTTGGCTACGTCTGTCTTTAAAGAGCTTTATCTATTCTAGCTTCCAGCAGATTGCTTGTTTTTAGGTTTTTGATCCATTTCAATTTTAGTTTAGTGCACGGTGAGATATACAGGTCTAGGTTCAATTTTTGGTGTAGTAAACCATTTTTTTTTCAGCATCATTTATTAAAGATAGCCCAGACAATTTAGCAAGATGCTGTCTCCAGATAAATACATGCTCAAGGCAAAGGCCTGGGCTCAATCATCAATAAAGAAAAAAAAGTAATGTTTACCAATAGTCACACACACACAGAGGACTATAAAGCCCCAAACAGGTAAAACTAATCTAAAGTGCATGTGAGAAGTTAGGATAGTGATTACCACTGAGAGAACTGAAGAGATTAATGTACCTTTTCTTCATTTTGCTGATGGTGTGGGTGTTTAAGCAAGTTCACTAAATTGTATATTTATAGCTTGTACACTGTATGTTGTATTTTCAATAAAAAAGTATACTTTTATAAAATATTGTAGTATAGGTGTTAGAATTGGCAGTAAGGCCAATTCAGTTATATTTTAGCACTGAAGAAATTTAGCATTAGCATGCTTTAAGAAGGAAACAATAAAACCTCAGCAAAGTATTTGAAGATAATGAAAAGACACATTAAACTACATAGCTGTGTAAAGGAGGATTCATTTTAAGTCTCCCTTATAGTTCAAGAGCTATCTGAGGTGTGGGGATCTAAAAATAAAGCTCCGTTGATCCCTGGGCAGAGGAGAAGTACCAAGAGTCATTATGGTTGATAAAAGGTAACTATTTTGGGCACTTTGCTGTACTACACATTGTACTATGTAATTTTGCGGCATTTAAATGTTCACAACAATCCAGTGAGATAGATATTCTTTATTTTCCTGTGAAAACATAAGACATAAAGAAATTGCAAGTGAAAGTTGTAATTTCAAATAAATTTGAGTGGTCCTATCTCAGAGAAGGTAGACTAGATAGATGGTCTGGATCTCAAAGGAGGAGAACTGACCAGTGTTTTATACCATGGAAGTGGACTTCATGAAATTTAGTCTTCCTTTTGACTGAAGCCCAGACTTCCAAAGATAGCTGCTGACTGAGCACTGTTTTCCAGGAAAGGGATCAAAGTGTGTGGTGATGCAGTTGTAGAAGTAATGTTAAGATGGCCTGAAAAGAAGGCACTTGAGTTTGCACTAGTTAAAAGGGTCTAGATAAAGCTGTCATGTTCACTCAGATGGACATTGAGAGAAATAAATTTCTATCTCATTAAGTCACTCAATTCAGATCTCTTATGTATCAGCTGGTACATGCATCATTCAGTATATCTTAGATACTTTATTTACTAAATATAGTAGCATGAGGTCTGGGAAAACTTGTATTTGCATGACGGGATAATTTTAAGTAGCTGGTTCACATTAGTTAGGTTATTGGTCCACTTGATACATGAGTGATTTGAATTAACCATAACAAGATAGTTTTTCTCTCAATCATCTGAGCACATGTGACAATGCTATCTAGATCTATCCATCTTATTGTTACTTCTAAGGTGTTTCCCTTGGCTACATGAATGTGGGTAGGTAATTCAGAGTAGCCAGTGGGAAAGTATGGTATGAGCACCATTCTCGTACCTTTTAAACAAAATCCATATGCGGAACATTTCACTGCTGCAGAAGTTATCAGAAGAGTGAGAAAGCTTTCTTGGTGACCACAAATGTACTCTGTGTTGTAAGAAGCTAAGGTAAAGTACTGGGAACAGGAATAGTCTCTGCCATGTTCTGAGCTCAACAAGATCAAGACTGTTGATTTAATTTAGATGAACGTGGCTGATTGCTAAATTCTGATCTTTGTAGTAGGGCTTGCTCCTATTCCTATTAAAACTGTAATGAATACAGGATTTAAAAGGGGCTGGGAGTAGTGATAGAGTGCTTGCCTAATGTATGTGAAGCTTTGATTCCCAGCACTAAAAAATATAGGAGTAAGAAATAAAACTATGTAAATAAAACCTTAAGTGATTTAAAGATAACCCTAATAAAATATGGAAGTTTAATGCTTCTTTTTCCTTTAATAGAAGGACATAAAATCCACTTCTCTTTCCATCATTTTGGCAAGTGAAATCAAGCTCAGACTTTCCCTTGCAAGGCTAATTCAGAACATTTTAGAGCCCAGGCTTAAGGGTGTACACTTTAGCACCACATACAAAACTGGCCCTGCCCCTGGGCATGCTGAGCCAGCCACCAAATCCGGGCACCGTGTATACAACGTTACCGGGGAGGCTGAAAACAGGAAGATCACGAGTCTGAGCTGTGTAGCGAGATCCTGTACCAAATACATTAAGCAAAAAAGGATGTGCACTTCGATAATGAAGAAAGAGATGAGATGGAGATGCCCTTCTCTACCTTACAACAACAGTAGAAAAGATATATGGCTGTGTCATAGAATTCACAGAATTTGTTTTGATGAGGTATTAAGAACACTGATAAAAAGTATAAATCTTATCCTGTGAAATATTAAATTTTGAATATTCATAATTTAGCCAATTATTCTTAGAGGTATAACTGGAACAAGAGTTTTATAAAGCTCCTAAAATGTTTGAAATTATTACATTCTGCAAAGATAACATTCAAAGAGAAGTCTAATGCTGACTGGTTGTCTTCTTTGATAGTTTGCTAATGCTGTAATAATGTTTGCTAATGTAATAATGTAATAATGTATGTTTGAATTACAAAATAATCTCAAGGCTTGTAACTTTGCTCTGTCAACTTAGAAGAGAATCACTGGTACATTTCTCTTTTCTCACACATAAAACAGGGAATTCCTATTACAGTAGTTGCTTTATTTTAACAGAGATGTAACAAGCTGAATTACATATATAAAAATTTAATAGCTAGTATCATCTTCAGGAATTCATAGGCATATTCTCAAATTATTTAACAGTGTTTTTCTTTTTCATGTAGACTGTCCTTCATCTATCTGGGTTCAGTTCCAAGACAGCTGCTACATTTTTCTTCAAGAAACCATTAAAGTAGAAGGCATAGAGGATGTCAGAAGTCAGTGTACTGATCACGGTAAGGAGCTATCCTTCCCAAGTTGGTAACATTTATTAAAAATGGATGCCTTATTTACTTTTAACTCATTTCTTCAAATTATTGTACAATGTTTACTCTGCCAAACCAACACAGTTGCTGGGCAATACTACTCAGAGTGACAGAACCTTAGCAACAATATTGCCTATGTGAGGCAATGTGTTTACATACTTTACATGTTACCTGAAGAAATTAATTCACTTATCTGCCCAAGGTCACACAGCCAGTGACAGGCAAAGCCAGGATTCTGCTCACTTCTTGAATCTAGAGCGGTCTTTGTGACTTCCTTTGACCAATTAAGTGCAGTTCATGTGACATCCTCGAATATATGAGGCAAAGACTTTAAGAGAATTAGCGATTCTTCAGGAAGCCAAAAGAAATGATTCAAAGAAGTCAGTTGTGTCTGATGCTGCTAACATATAGAACTGATCACTGGATACAGTAATGTGACTGTCATTCATGATTTGGACTATAGAAATCTCCGTGGAATGTTCAGTACAAAATCTATATTAAAGATAAGAAAAAAAAATGAAAAAATTGAGGAAAAATGAGTACAAATAACTTATCTTTTGCAGGAATCCAAGAGTCAAAGAACAGTAACAAAACAAATATAATGGTATCTGGAAATAGCAATTACTTTTTAAACTGTCAAAAACTGCATTGACTTATCTAAATCCTGGAATATAATTCTTAGGTTTAACCCAACAATGTGAATTTATTTACTTACTTATTTGGTACAGGCTCTCACTACGCAGCTTAGATTCATAGTGAACCTCCCATCTCAGTTTCCCCAGGGCTGGGACTATAGGTGTGCCCCACCATGCCCGGTTTTCAGGATGGCACAATGCACCTGAGATTCCAGAATTGGCAAGACATGCAGTACCAGTGTTCAAACTGAGCTCCTTGTGCTTGTCAGGCAGGCAATTAGACCACTGAGCTATCTCCCCAGTCCTAACACCACAATCTAAAGAGAGTATAGACTCTGTAAAAACAGGATTCATAAGCCAAGTCAGTGCTTGGCACATAGTGCTTTGCAAATTACCTCTTGATTTTGGTTCGTTGAAACAGGGTCTGTCTACACAGCTCAGGCTGGCCTTGAGCTTGCAATCCTCCTACGTCAGCCTCCCAAATCTTGAGCTTACAGGTGTGCACCCCACAACCCTATCTTCCTTGTATTCTAATTTAGTAATCTGTAACATCATGATCATCAGTTTATAAAAGTAAAATACATATAGGTCCTTATGAACCTTAGGATAAAAATTCAACATCGTTATTCTAACTAGAAAGTACTGTTTTACATAGGCAGTAAACACAAATAAGATTACAGAAGCCCACAAACACTGTAATAATGAAGAAAAAGAAAGCTATTTACTGGAGCATACACTTTATGTTCTTTGGAAATAACTTTATAATATTTTATATTTATAAATATATTTATAATATGCTAAGATTTTTTTTTTCTTGTTCTGGGGATTGAACCCAGGACTATGAGCTTACCAGGCAGGTGCTTGTTCTACTGAGGTGTCTCCCCAGCCCTCAAATTTAAAAAATTAGTTTACTTATTTTTAAACTAGGGTTTTTCTGTATGGCCTATGCTAGTGTTGAAGCCCTGAGCTCGTGACCCTCCCATCAGCCTCCTGAGTAACTGATACTAGAGACATGCATCATCATGCCCAGCAAAATGTCATTTTAATTTTAAAAAATGATTTTTGAGCCAGTCTTTGCCTGTATTGCCCTGGCTAGAGTTTTTCTGCTTCAGCTTCCCCAGCAGCTAGGACTACAGGATCACCTGTCCACATCTGGTAAAACTTTATTTTCTGCCAAGTGCTGAGGATTGACCAAGGATTCATATATGCAAATCTACATAGCCAGGCCTATTTTTGAAAAGGTGTGCTTGTATTTGGCTCTTTGGCCTGAAGTACATTGCTTTGGTTTAGACTCTAATTGTGACATTTTTTCATCTCAAACTAAAACTACATAGTAAGTTCACATCTTTTTTCAATTGAAATATATAAGCTGGTGAATATGAGAGTCCTGAGTTCTTTAAGGGTAACTTTGAGTCTCTAATGACATTAATTTTTTATTTCCTTATGCATAGCTACAAGTTCAGCATTTAGAAATAACCCTTTACTTAAAAAAATAAGACTGACAACCCACCCATATATTTTATAAGACTATCAAATCTTATCTATAAAATTCTAGAAATATTTTAATTAAAATCATATTTAATTGTAGAATGGAAACAAAAAATTTAATTCTATTAATATCCTAATAAGTTTCTTATATAATTTTCCTTTCAAAAATTCTTATCTACTTGGCTTAGAAAAAAAAAAGAAAATCTGATATACTAAGATAGTTTTTTTAAAAGTTTTTATTGTTTTTTTCCTTCAGTACCAGGGATCAACTCAGCACCTTGCACTTGGTAGGCAAGCATTTAAGCTGCTGAGTTATCTCTCCAGCTCCACTAAGAGTTTTGTTTCCAATCACTTAGATAAAATAATGCTGGTTTAACAAGATATTTAAAAATGAAGTTTCCCCTATAATTATTTTCTACCTTTAAAAGAAAGTTTAGCTATACTTAGACATAATTCCAATGACAAAAGTTATATTCGAGGCTGCCAATCAAGAAAAGACTTGTTCCTAAATTTATATTCACTTGTATGAATCACAAGATCAAAGTTCACTGTCTAGCTTTGTTTCTGGTTAGCAACTGTTACACATAGAAGGAAATACTTAATTCAAATGTAGTTACTTCAGCAATGCAAGGCTAAACTAAAAGCACCAAGCAACTCTGTGGCCTGAATTGTGAGTGCTTGTTTAGAAATACATTAGCTCTACTTGTTGAAGGAGAAATTTTAAACTACACATACAAATTTGTTCATTAAATTTGTTTTGTGCCTAAAAACAGTGTCTTTTCTTCATTTATCTGTTCAGTATCCAGCATGAAAAAAAATTTAACTGTGTTACTGATTTTATTTTCTGTTGAACCTAGGGAGCACTGAGTTATATTCCCAGTCTCTTGATTTTTAAACTTTTGAGACAGTGTCTCACTAAATTGCCCAGATCGTTCTCAAACTTAAAATCCTACATTAGTTTCCCAAGTGGCTGGGATTGACAGGTGGGATTTATAGCTACCAGCCCGGGATCTAATTTTTTTTATAGTTCCTTATACATTTTTAATAACCCTTCCATTTATTTGATTATCCTGTATATTTACTACCCCTCTGGAAACATTCATTTCATGGATTAATCAGAAAACAAGCTAAATTTAGTTAATAAAATACCTCTGGAAACATCCATTTCATAGATTAATCAGAAAACCAGCTAAATTTAGTTAATCAAGTACTTATTTAGGGACAGGGTAGTGCTTGGTTTCAGACAGCAGGTCAGCATGTATCATTATTTACTGTGTATGAAGAAATAGGAATACAATATTTAAATTTTAAAGAAATCTATAAAGTTATACAAAAACATATCTTAAACCAATCACTGGGATATAGAAAATAAACTGTTAGTTTTGGGCTGCAGAGGGCTGGATTTATACAATTACCAGTGTACTTTGTGCCAATTTAGTTAAATGTGCTTATGTTTTTTCTTTTGCTCATAGTATTCACTATGAGAAACTAAAACTTACTTTGCAACGTTTATGTTTTCATTTTTTTGTAATATAAGCTAAAACTTTAGCCACAGGGAGAATTAAAGACCCAAATTACATCTCAATAGGTAGCATCACTGATAATGTCTTGCTACAAAAGTTGAACATATGCATTCTTTGGGAATTTAAGCTGTCACCTAAGAAAATGAGTGTGTCATATTTCCTGGCATAGTAATTTTGGTCTATACAGTATTTAATCAGATTACAATGTTAAAAATCATTAAAGTTCCATTGGCTGCTGCAAGGTCAGAAAAAAGTATAAAAAACTCATTTCTGGATTATCAAGCCTAAACTATTAACAAAAATATTTCTCTTGAGGATTTTTCTAATATGACATTTTAGTCACATTTCATTAGTAATTACTAAGTTACAACAGATTACAATTCTATGTGACATTTAGCAGACAGGTCATAGTAGTTAGAGCTGATTTTTATTTTTTAAAGTCATCAGATTTTTTTTAAATGACAAACTCAGCAGAACTTTGCTGAATTCAAGTACTATTTTCTTATTTTTTCCTTTAAAAATTACTTCATGACACACTACATGAGTATATATATTTTTTTGTGAGACTGGGGTTCAAACTCACGATCTTGCACTTCCCAGGCAGGCAGTTGTGCCACGGAGCTATCTCCCCAGCCCTTAAAAATATTTTTTAAAATATGGAACCTTTAAAAAAATCGAAATATTGTGCACCCTAAGGTAACTGTTGCTAACGTTTTGATAACTATGCTTCTAGACTTACACTGATGACTATTTCCAGTATTTATCAAATGACAACTGTGCCTTACAATTTGTGAACATATATTAAACTCATATATTGCTGAACAAGTGACTGACTTTATCTTAACATATACTACTAAGGATTTCTGCAACAAAGATGTACTTAAGGCTTTTGATTCATCTTGCCAAATTCTCTCCGAAACAATTACATTAATTTTTACTGAGTAGCTGACTACTAGCTCCTGTTAGTCTACAAAACTGTTCTACAAATCTGAAAGTCTGCTTTTTATCTTTTTGGTAGTTAGACCGAGTGGTCCACATGCTTCTTGTATTTTTTTGAGTAAATGGTCTTAATAGTCCAAGACCATTTTTACCTACTGAGGTAATTAAGGTTTTTTAAATAATAGAATAAGAGTTGTCCAGTTTCTGACATCCCTCTTTTAACAACATGGTATATTTTGATTTTTAGCCTTGTTTTTTCTTTACTTCTGTAAATTTACTCATTTTCCTAAAAGGCCTACTTTAAAACATGTAAAAATGTATAAAATTGATAATTTTTATATACCTCGTTATTTTCACTGATTGTGGAACATGCTCCCTTCCTCACCCCCCCGCCCCCATAATTCAGGAGCTGACATGATAAGTATACATAACGAAGAGGAAAATAATTTTATACTGGATACTTTGAAGAAGCGATGGAAAGGCCCAGATGACATCCTGCTAGGCATGTTTTATGACACAGATGGTAAGTGATATTTACCTTATAAGACATGATTTTTGATTCTTTTATGTTCCCTGTAGTCTCTAGGTACTGCATTTTCAGTGTGCACCTGTAATGTACCACAGCATTGCCCAGAGCAGATCAATGTTTCACAAATGAGACATGCCCTTGATTCTCTTGGTTGGATTATAATGTGTTCCTATGTACTTTTATAACACGGCATGGCCATAAAAGTTAATACTGTAGTTACAGGATTATTTTTACTTATAAGGTCACAAGTGTAAATATTTTTCACAACTGAAAAAACACTGAAATGTATAAACATTTTCAATGACATGAAATTATTAAGGCTAGTATAAAGATATTAACTGAAAATTTTTACCCATGAAAGCTTATTTTTCTCCACAAAAATGAAGTATTTTAGAAGTAACATCTCTTGGTCTAATCTTTCAAAAAATTTTATTATATCCCTAATTTTAATCCTACAAACAAAAAAATGTAAAAGTATTCACCTCAGTAACTTTCCACATCTGTAATATACTATCATTAATTTTTTTGAATAAACCAATCCTTTTATTGGACAGGCATACCTCTATTGCATTTTTCAAATATACTAGTGCATGAAGATCATCTTGTTTATGGAATAATCTTCTCCTAGATTATCTTAGAGGATAATATCTTATCCTCTTTCAAAACGTATACAAAACGTAAGAAAACAGATATATGAAAATATTTTTCTCGAGTTTTCCTTCATTGTTGAAAGGCAGCCTAGTTAGCCTTGAATTTGCAACTGTGAAGTGAGGAGGAGTATGTCCTGCCAATTATTTTATCTCAGAACTTAAGATATTCTAACTATAAAAGAGTATGAAAGCCATGAGAAGTATGGTTTTACTTCTCCAACCATAGCAAGAATAGAACTGGTAGAAGACAATACTGCTCTCAACAAAATCAGGTACATGTACCAGCCTTAATGGACGATGCCACAGGAAATAAAGTGGGCACAGGACACATCTGAAGGCACTACCACGTTGTAAGGTCCCACAACTCTACACAGACATCTGTGCCGCACCAGCATTCCTTGAGGCCATATTGGATGTTCTGATCCAGTGTGCTACGAAGAATTGCTGTAGAACTCAAGTCCTAGATTTTGTCTTTGGCCTGGTTGTGCAGCTTATTTGTGTAGCAGATCATAGTATTTGGATGGCTGCAGTTGTACAGTGAACATGATAAATAAAGCCCTTTACTTGTCATAGTACTGGGTACTCTTCACAGAACATGAGAAACCCAACACGGGCACTAAAGAGTTGAAGAGAACATCCTTGATTCTGTGGTTTCTCTCACCTAGGGGCTGGGGAAATAGCTCCATGGCACAAGTGCCTGCCTGCCAAGTACAAGGTCGTGAGTTTGAACCCCAGTCCCACCGAAAAAAAAAGAAAAAAAATTAAATGAATCTCTCACCTTTTAAAACTGTCATGACATTCAAAACATCCCTTGACAGATTCAAGTTTCAAGTGGTTTGATAATTCAAATATGACATTTGATAACTGGGCAAACCAAGATGACAATGATCTAGTGGACACCTGTGGTTTTCTGCACACCAAGACAGGTGAATGGAAGAAAGGAAATTGTGAAGTTTCTTCTGTGGAAGGAACACTTTGTAAAGCAGCTAGTAAGTATGGACTGAATGTTCTTTTCCATTCTGGGAGGGAAACATTTCAAACATTTTTCTGTGAAGATTACTCTGCCTTGTTAAAAAGAGACTTCAGAATACAGTAGTGTATTTTGCTCTGAAGTGTCTTAGAAGTTAATGTGTAATTCTTTTACATTTCAGAAGCTGGATTAAATCATTTTAACCAGGTATAATTTAATTCTTTAAGCTTTCAAGATGCCAAAAGTTCTCTTTTGAAAGAGAAGCATGTGATTTGGGAAGTAGTGAGACAGTTATGTATAATTTCAGAATTTCAGTATTAATTTATAAGGAATTAGATTCTTTGTAAGAACATCTTTTGTTTAGGCAAAAAGAACAATAGTGCAATAAAAATTACATC
>PVKN010024866.1:0-14306 GCA_004027915.1 Capromys pilorides | reverse complement strand
CTTCCCCTTCCTCTTATTCTTCCTCCTCCTCTTTCAATTCATTTTATAGCCAGGGCTGGCCTTGAACTTGGCAGTGATCCTTCTGCCTCAGCCTCCTGCATGCTGGGATTGCCAGTGTGCACCACCATGCCCAGCTTTACTTTAAGAATTTCTAACCACTAATGATTAGTTAAGATTTAGAAAAGACTGATTGCTTATTCAGCTGACACAGACACATTGTTTAGCATTTTAAGATGTTGGTGCAAGAGACAGACCATGTCTGTTGAGGACAAGACTTAGTAATTATAAGAGCCAACCAAAATTTTCCCTGCTAACTCTAAAGAAACACATTAACAAGACATTTTTCTTGATCAAATGAGTGGGAAGCACATTTGCTCTCAGAAATGAATGGAAAATAACAAATGTATCCAGGGGGACCCTCATTCTCTTTGGCCTGTCACAGAGTTGTTATGAGCCAGCCAAGCAGAATATGGAACCGAAAACGAAGGGAAAACAGGAGATCATAGCAGGCACAGGGAGGTCATCATTCAGGAGCCCTGTCAGTACAGAGAGCTTGAGTTTGGCATTGGTCTTTGTAAAGTGCTTATAAACTTATAATACTAAAGGAGTATAGTAGGCAGTCTCATCTATACCAATATGATCTATACCTCAGGGAGCACTCATTCTGGTCCTTCTAGAAGGTTTCAGCTCTCTTGGACATAATGATCTTCAGACAGTACCTAGCCCACTACCTGTTTCTCTGGAGATACTACAAGGGTTTTGATTCCGATGCAGCACAGATAAAGTACTAAATATTGAACTGTCCCTTTAAAGGTTAGCAATGGGACAGTGAAAACTAAGCTAACTACTGGAAATTATGGTGATTTACAAATAGCTCGATTTGAAGATTTGTTTTCATGACTGTCTATGTTCAGCCTAATCAGAAATACGAATATTTTATACTTTTAATGGTCATAGAAATAAAGATTTATAATCTGGAAAAAATACATATATATTTGTCTTTTGTGCAGGATATTGCTGTGCAGCTTGGACTCATAGGGATCCTCCTGTTTTCAAGGCTCCCAGCTCTGGGATTCCAGGCATGAATCACTATGCCCAGACTGGGACAATGACTTAGTGAACCTGGGGTCAGGGCTGGCACAGCATGTGATGCTGTGGATCAGACCTCCGTCCCTGAGCTTGTCTAAGCAGGCTCTTGGTCCACTGAGCTATCTCGCTGGCCTTGTAAAAAAATATTTTAAAAAATGTATGCCATCGTCATATCCATAAAATTCCTTTGATACTGTAGCCTGCGAGTCAATCATTTTTGAGGAGGGAGAGCTGGGCAAAAAGATTTGGTAATGTTATTCTAAAATTAAAGGTTTTTTTTCTAAAATAATGAATTTAACATATGAAAATGTTTTATTACTATTACTATAAAGGCATGACATAGCTTAAATTGTTACAGTATTGGTTGTATTTTGAAAAGCAGAATTGTCTAGGAAAATCTTAAATGTTATGACATTCTTTTACTATAACTGCAACAAAAAACTCTACTGCCTCTTTAATAGGTGCATCTACACATCTGCTCCAAATTTCCAATTATGATTTCCCCAGTAGCAAACAAAAACAAAATTAATGGAAGCCACATCACCCAAAGCCTGAGCTATGTTACTAATAAACTCTCAAAGAAAACTCTTGCTGCAAAAAATAATAAGGTGGAAATTACTGTAATAATCCAAATGTAGAAATAAAGAAAAGAATTACTAAAATACAGAGAACAGTTTTCCTGCCATGATCCCATTAACTGCTAGAATAACCTGTGCACAGTGGTGTTTTGACATTATTAAGATCATTGAGCTGCACAAAATCCATGTTTTTAAAAACTATGTTCTTTAATTAAAGTTGGCTTATATTGGGAAGTTCTCTGCACCTCATAGCCATGCCGTGGCCTGACTTAGGTGAATAAGCTGGTTTGTTGTAATGAAAGTGCTTAGTTACATTCAAATAGGAAAATATGTCACATGTGTGGTGATTCTTACTATGGAATAAATCACAGGACACAAGTTTTGCATTACAGAGATGAGGTCCGGGGCATTTGTCTTCACTGAAAAAAGCTTAGTTGTTCTACCTAATATTAAAATCTTAATTCTTTGGATTATGCTGATAGGCAGACTAACCTGGATGGGGAGGAATTGGAAATAATAACTTGGTAAGAAATAGTGTTAATTGCTGTTGGCAAAATGCCTCTATTTACATTTTCTAAAAGCCTAAAGGATTTGAATATAAGAGGCAAAAGGCTTGGATCTAGATACTGTTAATCTTTAACACAACACATAATGTCTAAACACAGAGACTTTGGAATCTGAGAAATAGGAATTCATCTGCAAATCTTTCACATTCCAGGTAATTTACTTAGTATCTAATGGCCTGCATTTCATTGGCAAAATGAACATTACAAATAAGCACCTAGGAGAGTTAACACTGACAGTTTATTGATTAAAGTGTATGTGAAATTTCTCAATCCCTGAATATAATAGACATTCAGTCAGTGCCCACATATACACATAATTTATTTGCTTCATGGTTTAAATGCTGAGACAAAAAAAATTAATGATCTAATTAAGGTAATGCATATTCTTGAGATATAATTCATACATATTGTGATAATATTTAGTATGCCTATATACTGAAGTATAATTGGCATAATATATATATATATATAATATAATATAATATATGGCAAAGAGCCATTAATACTAACTAAAGGTGATAGCAATTAATATTTATTAAAGACTTTTGTTTCATGTACTATGCTATGTGTATAGTCTGACACTAATTTTGTCTGCTAACTCTTCTTCTTTTTTTTTTTTTTTTTGGTGGGACCGGGATTCGAACTCACGACCTTGCACTTGCCAGGCAGGCACTTGTGCCACGGAGCTATCTCCCCTACCCCTGTCTGCTAATTCTTGAGACAAGGTTCTCTCCCTTTGTTAGGGCTTTGGCTGATGGGAATTAGTAAGGAAACAAGAAACATAGTCGCATGCCTTTCTTAGCTTAGAGAGATGCAGTAGTGTGTCATGAAGATTAAGGGCAGGAGCTCTCCACGTGCACCGTCCAATGTAGGAGAAACAAGTCATGCTGATCAAGCTAAGAACCAGCTCTACCATCTGTTATATATCCTAATAGAAAATCACTTCCCTCTTTGTGCTTTTCCTACAAAAATAAAACAGCATCTCATAGGGCCGGCCACTGTAAGAATAAGCAAATTGACACATATAAAAGGCTCAGAGCACTTCCTGCCATAATGAGCTCTCTCTACATATGCTTACAAGGAGAAAATTAGCAGGACTTAAGTGGTACACCTGATTGTAGAGTTCTAGAAGGAGGCGTCACAGTAAGTCCAAGGTAAGAGCTTAAGTGGCTAGAACGATTACTCATGGTACCAAAAAGAAATGTGAAAAATGATACAGTTGGAGTTAATTCATTGTAGCCTTATTCTTCCAAATAAGGATAATCACGTCAAACCTCCCATCTGTGGGAGGCTGGTCATAAGCACCTGTCAGATCCTTAGGGTAACTGCTACATCGGGGGGAGGCTTTGTGTACTAGTATGGAATTGTCCGTACTATGTGCTTTCTAAGTAGAAAGCCAGGGGTAGAACAGTATGTACAGTATGCTACCTTTTTCTACAATGTAAAATAAGGAGGCAGGAAATAGGTACAGACACACGAGTTTGACTAAGTATGGAATATGTCTAGAAAGAGTATCAAGAAACTTCTTAGCTCTGAGAGAAGTGTGTGACTAAAATACAAGGATGAGACTGAGTTTTTACTGTATTTCCATCTTTACCTTTCGAATGTTGAATCCCACAAATCTAAGATAATAATATAAAATGAAAAATTTAAAATTAGTCCCTCCCTGGGATGTATGAAGAGTCAGCTACTCCAGGGAAGATGAATTAAGGGCGAAGGCCCTAGTGATGCTTCAGAAACGAGGTGGTTTTATTAGGTTCAGGTGAACATTTCTAGGGAAACCCAGCTCTCTCCCATTTCCAGGTGGTAAACCAGCTAAGAAATGAAAGAGCAGTCTGTTGGAAAACTATAATTTTATTATAGAAAAAATATGTAAACACATGACAGGTGAGGTCTTTGACAGAGGGGTCAACTAGAAAAATCAGAAATGCAGACAAGAGCTGGAAGATCTTATGCATAGAATGGTTACAAAGGTCTTAGACATGAAAGAAGCATTGGTACAGTTCTGGAAAGATAAATTTGTTTTCTTTTGTTGAGGCAGGATCTCACTATGTGGTTCATGCTGCTCTTGAACTCACTATAGAACCCTGGATAGCCTTGGACTCATAGCGATCTTCCTGCCTCAGCCTCCCAAGTGCTGGGATAGAAAGATAAATTTAACAGGGAATGAGTGTCCAGAGGGTGGTGCGACAGGGAAAGAGGATGGTGCAGAAGAGTTGGTATATTTAAAGAGCAACAAGTTATCTCCCACAGCCAGGAAGCTGTGTGTTTATGTGTGGGTTTGAGGAAATGCCAAGACCGTGTGAGCGAGCCACACTCAAGCACACTGTGGCTGCTGTGTCCCTTTGATGGTGGGTGACAACCTTCATGTGTACATGGAGTTGTCTAACAAATAAGTTTACAAGAAAGCAAGAACTGACCTCTTGAGAAATAGTCTGAAGATGAAACATGTAGGCTGGCTCTTGAAGGGATGAGAATGCGCTAAAGGACATCCTTCGTCAGTAGCCTAAGGCTACTTGAGAGTTAGTTGGAACCAGATTTAAGTTAAGGTTTCAGGAAAGATGTTTGGGAAAGAAACCAGGAAGCCCTGGACTGCCAGCTTCACTGTTGGCCTTTGCTTCTTCAGTTTTCTGCTTTCGGCAACTAGTTTTGCATCTGTTTTATAGACATTTTTTTTTTTTTTTTTTAGTACTGGGGATTGAACTCAGGACCCTGAGCTTGCCAGGCAAGCACTCATTCTGCTGAGCTATCTCCCTGGCTAGTTTTGCATCTGGCCAAAGCTAGTAACTAGTCTCTAAGCACTGGCTGCCCTGTGGTCTTCATCGGGAACTCTTACCTCTGGTTCTATGACAGTCCAGGGACTGTATGCAGAATTGGCTCCAAAACCCAGATCTCAACTTCCTGAGTGATGAACAAGAGTTTGCCAATGGAGAAATCAGGGTCACTAGTGAGGCATGGCCACCATGCTGCCATTAGATCACTCAGGGCCTAGAGAATCTTTTGGCTTACTTGGTACCTGGGCGCTCAGGGCTTCCTCTGTCCACTGTCTTAGCATGATAGTGCTGGTATTCCTGGCTTCTCTAGGACCACATTTGCCTCTGTCATACAGCTCATGCTTGAATACTTAGTCTAGGCGATCATAACGTAGGCAGCTTCATTTAGAATGCTGATAACCTCGCCTGTAGAATGGTTTTTATAGTGCAAGTGGATCGCGCAGCTCCTGGAGCTAGAAATCTTGATGCAAGTCACATGATTATTTATTTTTCATGTTTGCAAGAGTGGAGTCTTTTTTTGGAATCTCTGTCCCTATGTATTTCTGTCTGTCTGTCTGTCTGTCTGTCTGTCTGTCTGTCTGTCTGCCTGTCTGTCTGTCTCCTCTCTCCTCTCTCCTCTCCCCTCTCTTCTCTCCCCTCTCCCCTCTCCCCTCTTCCCTCTCTCTTTTCTCCTCTGTCCTGTTCTCTCTCTCTCTCTCTCTCTCTCTCTCTCTCTCTCTCTCTCTCTAGTAGAAATACATGTATTTCCTTCCAACTTATTTAGGACTCTCCCCCTCTACATGCCAAGAAGTTATACTAACTGCTTTGAGTTAAATGCTAACATAAATAGGGACCCCAATAAAGTCCTTTCTGGAAGGGGCCAAACAGATGGGAATATAGAAAAACACTGAAAACTTTAGTCTTATAATAGAACTCTATTTGAATTATTCTGGACTCCCCAAAAGAGATTTCTTCATTGGAACAGGGAAGCAAGGATCGGGGAGGGGAAACAATGCCACCAAACTGCCAGGGGATTAACTAGGTAGAGGGACAGAAAAAGTGCTTGGGCATTAGAGGGTGGGCCAAAGCACCTAGCTGAAAAGCACTTGATCCCTGTGTTTGTGGAATAGAATTTATCTGACGCAGCCCACGTGGGAGGACAGGGATAGGAAGGTCTGGAGGGAGAGTTCTCTAGAAGATTTTTACAAGATTTCATTCCTGTATGAAGAGCTGGGAAGCAAAGAGTTAAATTCTGAGAAAATGGAATATGGAGAGGATCAGGGACAAGAGAGGGAGAATCAGTCTGAAAGAAGCTGGGCTGGTCCGCAGCACAGAGCTTGGAGAGCAGGAGGCTAAGGGTTCATCTCTAGGATAGGGAGGTTAAAGCAGGAGAGAGTCACATCATGACCCCTACTTTTGGAAAGACTAGGTAGTGACCAAAGTGACAAGGACTAAAGAAAAGCAGTGAAACTGGCCGGAGACCAAGGGCCCTAATTTTGATGAGCAGTGTGGGGGCTTGCACTTGGAGGTGGCAAAATGTCAGGAGATGGGCCACAATGAGTGATGGAGGCCTATTCCAAATTGTTATTTTTTAAAGCATTGTGGTACTTAGTAATTCATTTAAAAATCTTTTCTTTGCCTCTGTGCCTCATCCCTACCCACGTAAGTCCGCCATATTGCTGGCATAAACCTTTTTTCCTCAGGGAAGCCTCCTCACCTGCACTGGGTGTACCACGGCATCTTGTGGTCCCCACGTGTAGCTCATACCACACCACACCTGCTCATAACTGCTCGGGCAGCTGTCTCACCTGGTGGACCTGACACTTTCCAGGGCCAGGGATTCCTTCTTGATACTGTCTAGGCATTGGTATCTAATGCATCAGTGCCTAGTACAAAGGAGGCGCTCCCTTAATTTGCCAAATAGATAACATATTAAGAAATGAATTATTCAGCAGTTCAGAAAAAGAAACCCAGAACTTTTTGATTTGTTCCAAAATTTTGTCTGAATGCCCTGCTACCTGCAATATAGTATACTGTGTTTAGGAACAACATATTACAATAAAAAATAGGCTTTTTAAGTTACTCTGATTATTATATACATACCATGCTATACTTGTAATTTTTTTTTGTGAGCTCTAGACATAAATAGCCTATCATAGGAGCAAATGCCTTTAATCCAGCTACTTAGGAGGCTGAGGTAAGAAGACATAAGTTTGAGGGCAGCTTGGGCAACTTATCAAGGCCTGTCTTAAAAAATAAAAAATGAAGAGATGAACAGCCACTTTTAAAATAAATATTTAGAAATAGCTTGGTCCTCTGGCTCTTAATTTTGGGAAAAATACCCAAATGCTTAGTTTAGAGTTAAGAAGCCCTCACAATTGGGCCCTCCTCCCTGAGTTCGCCTTATTTCCACCGTCGTCTGCCTGCGAGGGCTTAGGCACCATCAGGCCTGCCTCCCAGCCTCTGATGCACTTTCATCACTGGGGTGCTCGCGCTATGAGCAGTGATGTCAGAGAGCGTCCTCCAGTGTTACTCTCCCCAGTGATAAAGATCTTGGTCTTCCGCAGCCTGGTCCGACGCTCCCTTCCCCTGGGTGAGGAAACTTAGCTGGTGCAGCAGGTCATCCCCGCCTGGCCTTGGGCTGCATCTGGCTCTCAGCATTCGCCTTCCTAACAGCTGACACATGAACCCCGCAGCTCAACCCTGACGCCACACTGTCCTGCTCTTCGGGTATCTCAGAGGTTTAGCCTTCCCTGTCAGGCCAGAGCCTGGGGCGGTGGTTGTCCTCCTCAGCCCCATCAGCGCGGGGTGGTGTGTGTTGTGGGAGAAGCCGAGTGGTAAATACTCCTATGAAGTGCAAGTTTCTTGGTCTGTTTAACCCTGGCAGTCCATTCAGGACTCTTATTATTTTTTTTTTTTTAATTTTAGGGGTCTCTAGAGTGTTCAGGGTCTCACTACTAGATCAGACTCCTAGTGATCCGCCTGTTCACAGCCTCCCAAGAGCTGGAATTACAGGCCCGCACCACTATGCCCAGTCTCAGTTGCCCAGTCTCAATTGCCGTCTCAGCGCCCCCTGGGGGTGGGGCTGGCATTGCAGGCCAAAGGATCAAATCTTTGGCCCCTGTGCCTGCTTGCAGGCGCTTTAATCGCTGAGCTATTTGGCAGGCCCACCATTCAGGACTCTTGCAGTGACTCCAGCCGCAAGAGTTTAAAGTAATGAAAGTTAGGTTTCTGCGGGGCTGGTGGGTTAGCTCACTTGTCAAAAGTGCCTTCTTGAGCAAAATCAGTCAGGGGCAAGGGACTGTGGTCAGCACCACATGCCACACCAGACCCGCCTAAGCTAGTCAAAAAAAAAAAAAAAAAAAAAAAAAAAAAAGAATGCTTCTTAAATTTTGCTGGGCTGGCCTGATAGTTTAGCAGACTAAAGCGCCTGCTTAGGCAGGGCATAGGGGGTGGGTGTTCAAGTCCCGCATGCCATGCTGGCCCCGCCCTTGAGGCACACTGAGCTGGCGATTGAGACTGGGCGTGGTTCCTATAACCCCAGCATTTGGGAGGCTGAGAACAGGAGAATCACCGGGTCTGATCTACGTAGTGAGACCCTGTAAACCCCATAGACCCTGTCCTAAATACGGGGGAGGGGGAGGGCAGAAAACGTTAGGTTTCTGGTAGTGCCTTTCTGTCCCTGCCTCTGGGTAGGCTCTCTTCTAATTCAGTAAATTACTCATTGTGTTGACTGAATCCACAAGGACTGGGCCTGTGTTGAGAGGCAGGGATGGAATGTCAGGCTGGTGCATCTTCTCATGCTTGCAGTGTTTCTTTTCATTATTCTCCTGGTTTTCTCACATTCAGCTTATCTGTTTTCCCTCCTGTTAGGACTCCCTCCTGCCGGCTCCTTCTCAGTCATTCTGAATCTGGCCTACCTGACGACTGAGGTTATGAAGTCCATCCTAGATGGCCTCGCAGACACCACCTTCCGTACCATCACCACAGACCTCCTCTACGTGGGCTCAAATGACATCCAGTACGAAGACATCAAAGGCGACATGGCATCCAAATTAGGCTACTTCCCACAGAAATTTCCTTTAACTTCCTACAGGGGCAGTCCCTTCCAAGAAAAGATGACTGCAGGAGACAATGCCCAGCTGGTCCCAGCAGACCCAGGAAACCTTACAGAATTCTACAACAAGTCTCTGTCATCCTACAAGGAGAATGATGAGAACATCCAGTGTGGGGAGAACTTCATGGACATGGAGTGCTTCATGATCCTGAACCCCAGCCAGCAGCTGGCCATCGCTGTGCTTTCGCTCACGCTGGGCACCTTCACAGTTCTGGAGAACCTGCTGGTCCTCTGCGTCATCCTCCACTCCCGCAGCCTCCGGTGCAGGCCTTCCTACCACTTTATCGGCAGCCTGGCAGTGGCAGATCTCTTGGGGAGCGTCATTTTTGTCTACAGTTTCGTTGACTTCCATGTGTTCCACCGCAAAGACAGCCCCAATGTGTTTCTGTTCAAACTGGGTGGGGTCACGGCTTCCTTCACCGCCTCTGTGGGAAGCTTGTTCCTCACGGCCATTGACAGGTACATATCTATTCACAGGCCTCTGGCCTACAAGAGAATCGTCACTAGGCCTAAGGCTGTGGTGGCCTTTTGCTTGATGTGGACCATAGCTATTGTAATTGCCGTGCTGCCTCTCCTAGGCTGGAACTGCAAGAAACTACAATCGGTTTGCTCAGACATTTTCCCTCTCATTGATGAAACCTACCTGATGTTCTGGATTGGGGTCACCAGTGTGCTGCTGCTGTTCATTGTGTATGCATACATGTACATTCTCTGGAAGGCTCACAGCCATGCAGTCCGCATGATTCAGCGTGGAACCCAGAAGAGCATCATTATCCACACATCGGAGGATGGCAAGGTACAGGTAACCCGGCCAGACCAAGCCCGCATGGACATTAGGCTGGCCAAGACCCTAGTCCTTATCCTGGTGGTTTTGATCATCTGCTGGGGCCCTCTACTTGCAATCATGGTGTACGATGTCTTTGGGAAGATGAACAAGCTCATTAAGACAGTGTTCGCCTTCTGCAGTATGCTCTGCCTGCTGAACTCCACCGTGAACCCCATCATCTATGCACTGAGGAGCAAGGACCTGAGACATGCGTTCCGGAGCATGTTTCCCTCGTGTGAAGGCACTGCACAGCCTCTGGATAACAGCATGGGGGACTCGGACTGCCTGCACAAGCATGCAAACAACACCGCCAGCGTTCACAGGGCTGCGGAAAGCTGCATCAAGAGCACGGTGAAGATTGCCAAGGTGACCATGTCTGTGTCCACAGACACGTCTGCCGAGGCTCTGTGAGCCTGATGCCTCCCCGGCAGTGCAGGAAAAGAAATTCTTTTTTTTTTTTTTCTTTTTAAAGCTCAAAATCAAGAGGAGTCTGTCGTCTCATCGGTTATATTTTTTTAAGTTTACCATGCACAGTGACAAGATGACCGCCACCATGCTCATTTACCAGTTTACTGACATTTCAATCATTTAGGCACTCAAACTCCATTCTCCAGGGGTTTATAGTGAAGAAAGCTTGTTGCTTAAGTGACTGAATGGTTCTCCAGAATCTCGGTGGAATAGAAGGGAAACCTTTGGCTACACAATCTGAAGTCCAAGTACCCATGGAAAATGCCATCAAACGAGTAATGCCTTTGTGATCACAGTATTCATCCTTATGTGACACGTATCTGTCCACAGCATCAGAGATGTCCATTTTTACAACAGTTATAGTACTACACTAGAGCTCTTTTGTAAAACGTATTGTGTCTTGTGAGTTGTGTATCAGTGTTGAGTCTATGTTATTTATATTTGTCTAGTGTAGCAAAACAGGAAGGCAGACTTTTGTGGGAACAGCAAAATACAGCAGTGGATATATGCCAGAGACCATTTTTTAAAAATTATTGTCCATGATGTTTTAGAAACCTTACTATTTCTTCAAAAATCTCCATCTTAATTAAACACCGAAATAACCATAAAGTTTATTTTTCTGACAAAAGAACAAGAAGAATTTGAAGATTATCCAAAGTATTGAGCAGAATTTATTGACACTTAAAAATTTATTAAGCCCTGTATTTTCATAGGATGACACTTGTCTCCTGCACCATAGCTGTGCTATTGGGTAGAGGAACCCAATAGCTATTTCAGAATGGAAATGAGAAAGCATATTGACTTTTTGAGGCTGACATCTCTGACATTCTTTAGTCGTTGCCTATTACTGGACCTCTTAAAATAGCATGTGTCAATCTTAATGTATATTGTCATCACTGTGTAGTTGCTGTTTTACCTGAAGAGTATTGCATTCTTATATTTCCAGGTTTAAGTAGATTTCATGCCTGGTGGCCAAACAACAGTCCTCATTTTTTAATTGCAGAAAGTATTGTCTGGATAAGTAAAATTATATTGTGTGTGAGTGTGAATATAAATGTATATGTGTATGTTTTCTATCTTGTAACTGTTGCCACAGTGTCATAAAATGAGAAAACTGTGACCAAGTGTAAACTGACCACTTGCTGCACACTTGCACATGAATGCAGTTTCTAAAATTGAGTTCTTCCAGCAATCTTGTTGACAAAAATTCTGATGATAAAGCATTCCGAAAAATCTGGACCCTTTAAGAGATAGGGTCAGGTATTAGTAGATTAGCCTTTAGATATTATGTAAGGAATAACCAATGACAGAGATTCAGGTAAACATTTGTATTTATAGTGTTGTGGGAAAATGAGAGTGTCTTGGTTTCTGAGCACCTAGTGTCTGTAAAGTTTATGGAGATGTTGATCATTAAAGTGAAGGTGACTCTAAAAACCCCAAACAGTAGCATTTTTCAATGGTGTTGTATAGATAGCATTGTCCCAGCCCTACACGCACACCACACTAACGCAGGACTGCTATGTCTGGGTCATGTGACAAAGGAGGCTAAATCAAGAAGTGGGTGAGACAGGCATTGAAGAGCTAGCATGGTTGGAATTGTGTGGGGAACATGCTGAACCTGTGCTTTGTCCAGCTGCCCTTCACAGAGATGCAGATAGCTTTCCTTCTTTGAATAACCTAGTCTCATATTCCATTATGGTTCCATGAGTGCTCAGAATTAGGCCCCTTTCCAGTAGGGAAAGATAGTGCTGAAGAAGCCACTTAACCCCATCAAATTTTATACAGATGAAGAATTCCTCCTTATACAGATAAAGAATTGCTCTTGCAGGATCCTGGGGCCTGCATATCATGAAAGGAAGGGTAGAGCTAGCATCTATCTTGTAATGTCTTGCTCTTGAGATACCCAAGCATCCTGATAGTGCAATTTATGGTCTGAGATGAAATGTGGCCTGTAGATCGTGCTGGGATGCAGCTAGAATCTGCCTGCTGGTTTTCTCACCTTGCCTTTCTGTGGTATGTCACTGAGGGCTCAGAGTGCTGGAGGGTGAAGAAAAAAAATCTCTAGAAGCAGATAAGGCTAGTGATGAACTCAATTTGTCAGGTTCTAGTTTCCACTTAAGAATTGTCAATTTTCTGTCCTGCACCACCTGAATATTGATCTATGTATCTTAAGAGTTCACCAGGCACTACCAAATCTCTTCACATAATTATAAAGACCTGGTAGTGGTGAAATTCTTCTAAACATAAAAAAAATCCAGGATTCCTTTTTGAAACTGTATCTGTGTAAATGCCATGTAGGTTTAATAGTATATTGTGCTTTTAAGACCTAAATCATATATAAAATTAAGGGACGATGGGGCTCATAGCACTAAACTTGGTGCTTACTGATATTCTAAGATATATCTGTGAAATATTATCATGTATATGTTCCACCACTTCCATTTAAAGACATTCAAAATTAGTTGGGTTCATTTTGACACTTCCCATGTCGTTTCCTAATCCAAGTGACTAAAATGTTCTCCCCAATGAATATACTCATTAGAATTACCATTCATTAGCATCCTTCATTAACTAGTTCCTTAATTAGATCCATTAATTTAAATATGATTTAAATCTAAGTATTTATAGGCTCTGGCAACAGAGTTATCCACTTTTCCTCTGAGGATGACATTTGTCCTGACAGTGCATTCTGCCGTTGTCCATCTTCAGAGAGGGCCCAATTCCTAACCCGCTCAGTTGAGAATCATAATGATTCCGACCTGGACTAACAGTTTGATTTAGACAAGCAGGGCTGCCTCCGGGAACCCCTTAATTTTCATTATATATTGAATGCATATAAGAGAAATATGGGTCTGGGAGACACTGCAGACACTTGCCTGCAACTGAGATGACACCCTAGCCACCCTGGTAGTCTGAGTCAGGTCTGTCTGTAATTAAATGTCAAGGAATTTTGGCTGCCTCAGTCCACACTGCGGGAAGCAGGCCCAATCACCAATAATGCAAACCAGGCCTTGGACGAGTAGCCCTCTAATTATTGTCCTGTTCAATATTTGCTGCCATTCCGTATCCATAAAAGAGACTACCAATATCATGCACAAAATTAGATTTCTCACACTCTTTAACTGTATATTTGTATGATATTTTAAAATCTCCTAAATGCTGGGCAATGGCTCTTCACAATTGTCTTGCACTGGCCTGATGAAATGTTGACAATGCCTATTGTAATATAGATGAAACATTCTCTCTACTGATTTGGGCTGAATGTATGTAAATAGGTTTTTTACAAGCCAGATGTTTAAGCAGTGGATTACCAATCAGTAATTTTCAGACAGGAGAGTTTCTTTACATTGCTGTGACATCCTAAAAGCTCTCTTCATGTAAACTTGCTGGACTAGGCCTCCTGGGGATCAGAGTCCCCAAGAAAGGAAACATTTTCTTGTAATGATATGAATTAATATACCAGATTACCTAGATTCTTATTTCCAGTGTTTCAAGTGGAAAACAGAACTCTTTATTGTCTATAAATCTAACATTATTACTTTTCCTCTTAGAAGAATATTGTATTGTTAGATGTTTGTTGAGCTGGTAACACTCTTGCAATGGCTGCAATATCTTTGTTAGTAATCTGTATAATACTTCGTATACAAGTACTGGTAAGATTGTTATTAAATGTAGCTTCAGTCATTAAATTACTAGAGTAAAGTAGTACCTCTGTAATATTTATAATGTATTAAGCCCACAGTATATTTTATTTTGTTGGTGTAATGTAAGTGTTATTTATTCAAGAGAAAACATTTCATCATGTCTGTTGTCCAAAGTTACCTGGAATCAAATAAAAATTCTAGATTATCATGAAGAACATAAAGTGCTTTTGAATTCTGCCTTATTTCACGGTCTGATGGTTAAATG
>PVKN010024865.1:0-14304 GCA_004027915.1 Capromys pilorides | reverse complement strand
ATCTTTGGGCATAAAAGAATCATTATTTTTACTGATAAGCTGTTCTTTTCATCACTGTGACTAGAGTTCAACATAACTACAGCACGTTATCACTGTATTTTTTTCTCATAAACACACTGCCTGTTACATTTGCTGTCACAGCTTTCTAGACCCCTACCCTCAATTAATTTCCCAGCGCTAAATAATATTCGGTATGCTCTTAAATGTGTTGGTTACACTGGAGCCTTCGCGTAGCAGAAGATTAACTCCTCCCTGGTCACGGGACCTCACCTTCCACTTCCACGTGCAAAAGGCGCCTGTCACCAACTAGGCTACGGACCCTCCGCTTCTTTAGAGCTCATTTTGCCACATGCCAAAAAAGCGACTTTTGACTGACTCGCCAATTAAGTGATTTTGGTATTAATGTCAGCTTTGTTTATGCCTGAAATGAGAAATCACTGAAACGAGACTCTAAAGACTGAAAGCTTAAGAGAAGCAGCCGGAACCTTCTCCGTAAAAACCCAGAAGAGAGATAGTCGGTCCCCAGCAAGGTCAAAGCCTCCTGTTTTGCTCAGAAAGCTGCAAGGAGCGCTTCCGAGGAGTCCCCAGCCGCTCAGGAATGCAACTTCTCTGAGTCGATTTGCCCACTTCACTGTCTTACTACAAGAGAAGTGTGCAGATCTGGCTGGGGTAATGTCACCTTGGGCCACTATGCAGCCTGATTTGGAGTTCCAGAATAAGAGTCTTTCTAGTCTTCATGAAGTAACAATAAAATACACTAGATTGAGCAATTTATGTCACAGAAATTTATTTCTCGCTGCTCTAGCCTCTGGGAAGTCCAAGGCTGAGGCACCGGCATACCCGGTGTCCGGAGGTGGCGTTTCCTCGCTAGGCTGTCGCATGGACCACGGTGGACAGCCTGCTCTCTCTAGCTCTGGACTGAGCCCTCATCTCCTTCCCTACCCTCCTGAATGAACGGTGCGCCACGGGGCCCTGCCTCTGTCTGCAGAATTGTTGGCAGGGATTAAGTTTCGACGATGTGCATTCTGCGAGGAGCTGCCTGAACAGTGAAAGCGCATCAGACCCTGACGCCCAGCGTGCAGCGCTGGGTCCTGCTCAGTCCTCTCTCTGTCAACCCTTGGGTCTCTCGTGGCCTTTTCCGCAGCAGTTGGTGCACCGCGCTTAGCGAGGTGGGCGGCAGTGTGTGCTCCGGCTCTCGGTAGACAGGGCCGCTCCTACCTCGCTTCCCGACTAGTCCTCATCCTGGGCAAGAGACAGAGCTAGCCGACCTGGGTCCTAGGTACCGAGCCTCGGAATAAAGATGAAAGCGGGAATCTTCATCTCACTCACTGTGCTTGCTTAAAATCTACTATAGGAAAAATAAGAGGCAAACTAGATGCGTGGCTGCTGCATCTCTCTGGCAAGAGAGCTGCAGACGTACTTTCCTGCAGGAAGAAAGAGCTTACCATCTCTAATATATATCAACTAAAGAAACTCAAATTAATCAGATCAATCATCCATCCGGAAATGACACTAATTATCAAATTTAATGAGTTCTTTAAAAAAAACTATCCTTCTGGGATCGCTGCCTGTGCGGCTCGCTCCCTACCCACCTTGCTAACTGCACGGCCATGGAGGTCAGCTTCCGCTACACTGTTTGCTCGAGGCAGGCCTTCTACCCTACTTTCCACACACAGTTATACTTAGAAATCTCACCTAAAACCTGTGCTAAAGCACACCTATGTCCTATATCAAAAATATTTTGTATATTTATTAAATGTAAATATACACTTTATTATATTGGAAACACTGGGTCAAGGTTAAATTTTCTTGGTTTAGTTTATGAGAGATGCCAATACCTATGACACTAGTGACAACAGCAATGTGAATGGCAGCAGACACACGTGGGACTGGATACTCCTAGGTTGTCTTGAATAATACCACAAGTGAAGTTGAAGGTGCAGCGCAGTGAGGAGTTGAGGACCCCTTACAAAGCTGACATAACTGCTGGCCTCTGAGACTCTTGAAAGGTCGTTACGGGCTTCCGTACCCTCTGCTGTGGCTCTCTGAACTCCTGTGTCAGAATCTTTAGTTTACAGTTGAAGCACACAAGCATCAGGGATGATTTAACTCTTCTTACTCACAAGTCTGGTCAGTGGCTGGGCAGCAATTTCAATTTAAAAATGTTCTAGAGGCAGCGTTTACTCACATGCAAGAGCCCATTCCTGTTGCCAGATGAGTGACACATACCTTATACGCTACTCTTTTTTTTGGCGGAACCAGAGATTGAACTCAGGTCCTTGCACTTGCCAGGCAAGCGCTTATTCTACTGAGCTATCTCCCCAGCCCTATATATTACTTTAGATCAAAATTATATTTGAGATAGGACATAGGTGGGCTTTAGTACAGCCTTGAAGTGAGATTTCTAAATATAACCACGTGTGGAAAGTCAGGTAGAAGGCCTTTGGCAAAAAGCCTAGCAGAAGCTGACCTTCATGGCTGTGCAGTTAGCAAAGGGCGTAGGGAACAAGTGAGATACGCAGCAATTCTCGAAGGATTTTGGTCTCAGTCCAAAGCAGCAGGGAGAGAGAGATTCTCTCTCTTTCTAGAGAGATTGGAGTCACTTGAGCAAGCTCTCTTGGCATACCCCCTTGCTATTCTTCAAAAGAAAGAAACTAACATGGCACTATTTCTTAGTCTATCCAACCATAACTCTTATAACCTGAGAGAGAAACAAAGATGTTGAGATTCATGTCCTGACCCTGACCCTGACCCTGATGATTCCCCCCTCCCCCACCCCCAGGAGGTACAATCATGACTTATTAAGAAACAGCTGAAGACCACAGGAAGCCACCAGTCCTGATCTGGACAGCTAATCCTAGCTTTATCTTGATTAATCCTGCTTACATTTTTATTCTTTTTGGAGGAGGGATGTTCAGTGTCTTCTGTTATATTTACTAACTTTTAGGGCCAGTTTTAATTCTCCAACTTACCCATGGAGCACACAATTGCATCATGTCTTAGTTACTTTTCTCTTGTTTCTAAGACAAAATACTTAATTCCCAAAACTAAGGAAGAAAAGGCTTATTTAGCTCAGTTGGTTGAAGTTTCACTCCACATTCAGCTGAATCCAAGGGAGTATGGCAGGGCACAGGGATAGCACTGCAAGGTAGCACAAGACAGAAAAGCAGCAAGAGCCAAAGGGGGTGCGAAGCAAGTGTCTTTTCCTCCCTCATATTGTAAGCAGGCCACCTCCTGCCCATGGCAGGCAGGGCACTCGCGTCATCTTCAGACCTCCTCCTGCACAGGATGTTTACAAAGCCAGGACCCCTGCTGAGTCACTTAAACTTCTAAATTTCTTAAGTAACAGTGAATCAACCATTGCAGACCATTTGGGAATGTTGTGGGTCCAGCCTGATCTTCTTATATGCAAGTGAATTTGCCAACAGATGACATGTTGCTCTTCAGCTTTTCAGAATGTTTTCCTATCTCTTGGTACATCGCATGACAGTCCTACGAAGATGTTATCTTCCTCAGGCCATGAAGAGTATGGAGCCACTAGGTTACTGCTATGGCTTTTATCCGGGTGTTTCCTGAAAGACTTTGGGGTCATAGGAGGAGACAGGACGCTGACTGGATTATGGGCCTCCTAGCTGACTTGCTCTGGGAAGAGTTATGGCCAGGAAGGACTTAACTTTCCCCTCTTCCCTCTTTCTCTGCCTCCTGTTCACCATCCCACGAGCAGCTCTCCTAAACCAGGTGCTGACCAGGTAAGGACAGGAAGGTCCACCACTGAGCTAACATAGCCCTCTCTTCCTTTAAGTTGGAAGCATTGGGAATTTCATCCCAAGGACTAGCAAAGTAGCTCAGACAGACACCACATCTTAAAGAATCCACTGGTAGCAGTGACAAGACCAAGACTCAATAGCAGTTACTTCTACAGCTTTCTGAAGCATTACATAGCTTCTGGAATTGGTATGGGCAACAGGCAAAGCTGAAGGAGGTCACAGAGGTATCATGCATCTCTCAATAGTGACAACCATCACTTCTTTATTATGGGGTTGGCAATGTACCTTTGTTAAGGAACTAGACAGATTCTTTAGACCAAACAGAGTGCAAGCCAGGCCTTCACGGAGGTCATGGGCCCTGAGCAGGAGTCAGTTTCACTGGGCAAGTAGTACAGATAGGTAGGAGTGCTCTAATACCTCTAAGAAAGGCTGTTATACATGGGTGCCAATGTGGTGCAGATAGACGAGAACCTGAGAGAGCTGTCAGCAGTGGGGAGAAACCCTGAGGAGCCAGGTATCAAGAGCCAGAAGCGGAGCTTGCTGCCCTCAGAGATTAGCCTGGCATCATATTTTTTTTCTCTTTTGTGAGTCTGGGGTTTGAACTTATGACCTTGCGCTTGCCAGGCAGGCACTTGTGCCATGGAGCTATCTCCCCAGCCCCTAGCCTAGCATCATCTTTGATCTCTTTCTTAAACACAATATTCACCTTTCTCAAACTTGGAAGTTCATGACAGTTCCATGTGAACATAAGAAACATAAAGTGATGTCTTTTGAAGTTATAACCAATAAAGTCTTTCACAGTATGTATGGCATGTCCTCTACTTTTTTTGATCTTAGTTTGTTTTCTGAAGAATGTTCCATGGGTGTCCCAGTAGGGGTTCTAAGAGAAGTGAAAAAAATAATAAGAAAAATCTGAACTCTGCAGTGATAACATTTTCAGAGCACTGGCTAATTTCCAGCCCTGGGAAATTAAGTCTACTACTTGCAAATCATAAATTTCTAGATGTTTGAGTTTGCTTAACCCACAAATTTATTTGTTTATTAAAAATAAAACCCCATACAAGGCTTTGAGAAAACAATGCCTTAGTATACTATCTGCATAATAAAAGTGGAAACTGTTAAAATAATCTGTGATTAGCTGGTGTCCAATGGTTCAAACAGTGTTTGAATCTGTTGAAAATTTTACAGTTTATATGTGTTTAACATTTGTTTCAGTTAATGCAGTCACTAAGAACTCATAATATGGGGCCAGTGAGATGGCTCAGTGGTCTAAAGTGCCTGCTTAGGAAAGCTTAGGCAACCATAGAGACTGTGGTTCAATCCCTGGCACCACACGCTGTGTCAGCCACACACCCAGGGCAGGCTGAGCTGGCTATTAAAAAAAAAAAAAAAAAACACTCATAATGTACTCGCTACTAATTTTCAAAATTAAGTACAGAACTGGTCCATCCTCTTTATTTTCAATATTCTTATCACTTTTAAAATTAAGAACAATTAGCTTCAGTTCTTTTGATAGCATGTTACTACTAGTGGTGTCACCTGTCACCTGAAAAGGACAGAGGCATTCATTTCATCTAGGTGTAGCTTATTAAAAATAAATCATTAGGCAGATAAGCAATCATTAGAGAATCCTGGTAGCACGGAAGACACTAATGCATCACCAGTATCATCAGCATCATTATCTTCGAGGAAGTGAGATGAGTGAAAACTATTTTGCTCCTTTTCTACTATATAAAGGAGTTTGATCAGCTACCTACTCCAGAGGTGGTTTCTGGCCTGGAATAGCTACAGCTTGATAGCAACATAAGGACTCGTGCTTTGTGTAGCTTCCCACTGGGGCTTTGCTTTTCATTCATTTTTATAGCTTTAGTATAAGTCAGATGGACAAGGTTTGGTGTGTTTACTACTATGAATTATTCTAAGGGAAGCAACATCTTCGTTCCCCTTAAGATCAACTCACTGCAATCCCACCAAAGAAACATACAGTGTGTGAGGCACTGCATATGCCACTTAATGTACATGAAAAGTTCACTGACATGGTACACTGGGGCAAGGAAATATTCACCTGCAAAAACTCCAGAACTGACTGGAGGGACTCATGCTCCCTTCTGTTGTAAGCAAGTCTCCCCAAAAGACATATTTTCTCTTGAAATTCCATCCAGACTCGCACTTTTATGATCTATAAGCTAATTACAGCTCCGAGCACTCTCTGGAATTGTAGACTCATGAACCCAGCCACCCCCTTGGTTTGGCTAATAGACATTTAAATTTTAACTTATCCAAAACAGAAATCTTGACCCCGGTATCATCCTGGCTCTCTGACTTTTCACATCAAATCTTTCTATTTCAGCACATAACATTTCCCAAACCTTAAAATGGATCTTAACTAGCCCTCTTCATCTCTATAGACAATGTCACCAAAAAGCCCATTTTTTGTCATCTCCATTGAGGCGTCCCTAGCTCATACAGCAGCCATTTTCCATGTGGGTTCCAGCTGGTTCTGTTTTCTGCTCGTGATTCTCAAATGGTCTTACTGATCAGAAATGGAGTCATCTTTTAAAAATCTAAGGTGAATTGTTTTGCTCCTCTGTTTTAAACTCTCCAGAAGTTCCCCCTTTAATATAGAAGCAAAGTAAAATTTCTTTCCAGGAACCCCAACTTCCTCTACCCCTCCAATCTTGTTCTTTCAATCTTCTCTCTTCCCTGGTATTTGAAACTGGCAACAACTAAATCAGTTTTCTGATAGCTTTTATGGCAATGGACACTGACAGAGCAAACCTTCTCGGTACTTGTTTGTCCTAGGGAACAGGTTCCTGCTAGTGTGAGTCCCACAGCACAAAAAGGACTCACGACAATTAGACACACTTGCTTGAGTGGAAGCTACACAGCTTTCCTTTTTAGCATGATTTTGTATTTTGACTTGTTCAATTCTAATATAAAGCAAACAAAGAAAAAAATAGCCAGTAAAAATCAGCTCAGCAATCAACATAGCTTTTTAAAAATATTCAAGTTGCCAGTAATGGAATGTCAAAATATGTCCTACATTTACAAATGGTACCTTAAATTAAATTTTTGAATATATTAAGTACAGGGAAAGCAATCAGGTAAAAGATTTTTTTTTTTTTTTTAGTAATAAAAACTGCTACAATATAGTATACACTGCAAAAGGTTTAACAGGACTACTAAAACTCAATGAAATGACACTGTCATTTGAGTAGTATTTGGCACTTACTCTGTCTTCCTTTCATTTCTTTTGTTTTGGTCCCATCCCAAAAGTTAAGGGTCCCCTGACAGCACTACCAGCCCATTCCTCTGTACCTGTGGGCTGCTCTTCCATCATTCGCAACAGCCCATGGGAATAAACAGCCAGTCATTAAACTAACAACCTCCTCCCTGCCCTGCCCATTGACACCAGTCTAGAGGCCTGGTCCAGTGCCCCATCCTCTGCTACACTGCTGCGAGCCCAGCTTCACCAAAAGACACTAAGAAAGCACACTGTGCTATTGTTGCTTCGGGTATTGTACTACAGATTAATTATTTCTTTGAAACCTACTTTCTCTGATGCACGGCCGGCTTCTTGAGTGCACCAGCTATGTCAGATTCGTCCTTGATCTCATACAGCTTTCCTCCTGCCTCACGTAGAACATGTGTCTGGATTCGAGGAACTGAACCTTGCTTTTTCTTTTTTTTTTAATTTACTAACATGTATACAGTTTACATTTTACTTTGTTTGTGCTTTATTGGTACAATGGGTAAACCAAATGAAAGAGATGAGACAGATGAAAACCTGAATCATATAAATGCTAATCACATTTGGAGAACAAATCTCATTCACATGTTCCTTTATACCATGATTTCATGTTTTGTTAAGTGCACATTGAATTTCCCGAATAACACAGAGTGCCTACTGTGAGCTGCCTCCTTTAAATAAATGCCTACCAGAAGAAAGTGGGGGATGTGATGTAATCCCCCCCATACTAGAGTCTTTAGGTTACGCTCAAGTATGCAGGCATACCCAGTGGGGTGACTACATTACATCACCCACTTCCCAATATACGATGAACTTCCTAGTAACTTTGATATCTGTGTTATTATAAGATCCATATACAAACATCTAGCATCTTTAGGCCATATTGGTTTAGCAAGATCCCCACTTTAAGCCTACTCACGAGTCTTCACAATTCCCACTAAAATAAACACAGACATATAAACATACACACACACACACACACACACACACACACACACCTTTTGGACTATGACAGGATCACCTCAGAATAATGCCATCATAAATTAGAAATGCACAGTTTGCCAAATATCATAGATCAGAGAAACAGGGCACCACACAGTAATGATTGCTTTGAGTAAGACTGTGTGGCTAAGAACTGCAGCTGAGAGCAAAATCCAGCGCCAGAAGAAAGTAACACATCGCATGTTGTTATCCCGGAAAGAAACTAAATTTACCATCTGAGTCCCGTTGCCGCTGCATGCCACAGCTGTCAGGCCACCATAAAGGCGAGACATAGCAAGCCAACACGTCATGCTTCTGAAACTACATGTGCCTGTACCTATGCATTCATGACACATGACAAAGTTTGCTAAGTGCTTTGATCTTAAGGTCTAATTGATTAATACAAAAGCAGCACAGTAGGACAGGATTTCAGCTGCATGGAGTGGCCACTTCTGAAACAGGTGTCAAGATTCACTGCCCAAGAAGTGTCCCAGCTCTAGAAAAGGCCATCGCACAGGACACGACTCTACCTGGCCCCAGATCCTCCCACTTCACATCCTCCCATATCCATGTTTTCTATCCCTGTATATGGTCTTCCTCTGGATGCTTTCCATTTTCTATAAATTATATGAAATTACCATTACATATTCTCTCCTTCCTTTCTGTAAATAACAGCAACCTCTCTCTCTCTCTCTCTCTCTCTCTCTCTCTCTCTCTCTCTCTCTCTCTCTCTCTGTGGTCCCCAGAGTGCATCCCGTGGGCTTCTACCTCCTCCACCCTGAGGGTGGCACTGTGACTTGCAGCGAGTTTGTTTCAGGTGGGAATCCATTCGTCTGCAGGGCAAGCCACTGTCCCTTCACACCAGTGTTCTTCGTGACAAGGGGAGGAGCTGAAAACAGCTCCACTGATCTCACCCCAAGAGATCGGTCAGTGACAACAGTTAGTTTCTTCATAGTGTATCGTACAGCAGAGAGGAAAAGGCAAGATGAGCACAGTACGGTCGAATCCTCTGTCTGTCTGTCTGTCCATGTAATTCATGCACCATCTATCTGCATTTCTTTAAAGACTGACCCAACTTTTTAAGGCAACTGATGCTTTTTAAAATTTTAAATAAGTATTTTGTGCTACCCAAAGCTTCCTCAGCTAGAACGCATTTTGGGCTGACATTTGAAGAAATGATAACCAAAGCATCATAGATTTTCATGTTGGGTCCCCCAAGGGAATGGTGGGACTGCTCTCCAGCCCTGGGAACAAGCCCTGCGCGGGCCCGGGTCCATCCGGGTCCTCCCTGAGCTGCTCCCTTCGGCCCATGGCTGGACTTTTTCTCAGCTGGGCTCAACAGCCACGTGGAAAAACCACAAAACTGGTGATCAGTAAAATGTTCAAATGTAGCAAAATGTATGACATGGAAAGGATAAAGTTATTCCTTCACCTGGCCCTGAACGCGCGGTATCTTCCACACACTTGAACTCTATTATCTGACTTAGTGAGAAGGCCACACCCCGCGCTGGCTTCGGGTGCACAGTCGCGCATGAGCAGTTCTTCTCAGGCAGGAAGGGAGCATGCCTGGCGCGCTTGCTCGCCTCAGTCAGCCGTGTGCACAGGACCGAGTGTTCCTCACCCGGAGCCGCTGGAGTTGTTTCTCCTGCTGCACGTGATCTTGAACAGAGATTTGGGCTCTTTTTATGTTTTACCAGCAGGACAGCAGGTAACATTCCTAAGAGCGCAGTTTCCGCATCATGAATGATATAACTGTGTGTACCTTAAATTTTGACAGAGATTACCAACTTGTTTTTCCTCAAAATTTAAGATGAATAGCGTTTAAACATAATGTTGGAGTCACCATTTCCCCAAATCATTGCCAATGCTAGGTAGTGCGACAATTTTAGATAGGAGCCAGTCTCGCAGGAAAGTGGTTAAGTATAACTGAGGTTTTGGCCACAGATTCTTTCATCTGATGGGGTGAAATACACATGAGATTCTTTGGGACTTTTCTCCCAGGGCCATCTGCTCTTTCAGAGGAACTTGTCTAGTTTGTTTTCTGTCTTCTCCTGCATCCTACTAAATTCCTACTAACTGCAGAGAATAATTGGCTCTTCACTATTACAAACATTTTACCTCTCCTCTCCAGTGTCCCAAAAAGGTGGAAAAAAACCCAATCACTAAACGAAACACCTATCCCAGTAGTTTATCCTAGCAGAGTTAAAACTGCTGTTCAGTCTACTGGCCTAGTAAATCATAGTACTGTAGAAGAGAGACTGAATAATATTTTCCTCTGTTTTTCTGGCTTAGGAGTTTGTTCATAACTTGTGTTTTGCAAACAAGAGCACATGCCTGCTCCTCAGGTCATTTCAGATCGATGCTAGAAGGAGGCTCCATTTAAGGACTTGTCCCACGTGATGTTAGCAGGTGAGTATGGGAAGGGGAGGGGGAGAACACAAGGCAAAGGGATTTTAGGAATCCTCTTCTCACCACCATTCAACAAACCTGACTAGAGTTTCTGTTATTGGTTTGACTTTCCTATTAAGGGTGAAGTTTTTGTTTTGTTTTGTCTTAAACTTTTTGTTGAATTAATTTTGTTAACTTTTAAACCATTCAGGTATACAGATTTTCTCCCATGTTTTCACCCTAGAGTTCTCATCATGTCATTCCGCATTTGGAGAAAATCCACACAGGTGTAGGGAGGTGTGAGAGAACCTCTCTACCCGAGTCACGTGGTCACTGCACACACGCACCACAAGCTAGCTGCTAATACCTTCATCAGCACAAGAAAGGAGGACCTCCTTCTGTTCCCTGGGTGTCCCTCCTTTCCAGAGCTTGGTCCCTAGAGAACACTGAGTGACATTTCTCTAGAGTTCATGCAGCTTCCACAAGAGCATTTTTCCCACTCTGACAAGGACTATCACAGAAAATTAGTAAGAGTGATAAAAATCATGTAGCACCCCACAGTGATAAGCAGAAACTAGGGTACTGAGATGAAATTTTATAAGGACATCAGATTTTGTATGCAAAACAGTACAACTAAAGTTAGTGGTGCAGTTCTGAATCTTAAGACACAAAGCATAAAGTAAATGTTTTATGAAGAAATTTAATGTACTTTAAATACATTCTTTGGGAAGATATCCATAAAATCTTTCATGGAAGCAACTTACTTCAAACTCTGCCTATTGTCCTTCCAATAATTTTATTTCTGGTTCAGCATTTCCTTCTTTCATCCCATGACAAGAATAAGTTTTTGATGTGGAGGTGGATTGTCATTTTAAATAGCTTCACTGGTTGCTGTAGCACTGAAGTATAGGATGTGATGTTTCAGGGCTATGGCTGTCTCACTCTGTCTCTGTGTCTCTGTATCTCTGTCTCTGTGTCTCTGCTTCTGCCTCTCTCTCTCTTTCTCTCTCTATTTTTCTTTTGCTCTCATATCACATCTTTGGAAACTTGCTCTTTTTCCCCTGTAATATTGTGGTTCCGTTCATTTAGAAGAGAAGGATAGAATGGAAGAAGAAATTATTCATTTGTTTTTGCCCTGGTATTTTCCCTCACCAACAGATAGAGATAATGGCAGGAATCTGAGGCTAATCTTTACATTTTACCACAAAATTCTTATCTTTATTTAACAAGGCATAAGCTAATATTGATTTGTCATTGCCAATTAACCAATTAAAGCAGGTGAAGGCAAACTGTGGTAGGCAATTGATGGAAATTTATTCTCTGTAGAATTTGAAATTCTAACTCGATACTAGGAGACATGTCAAAATAAAGTTTCTCTTTTGATTTTGAATATGTGGAGTTAGGGGCCCTTTTTGGTTATTGAATGTTATAGTCAAGGAAATGAGTAGTGTTAGAATTACTTTGCTTTCAAGCAAAATGAATCCTAGTAAAAGATACAAAGATCATATGTTCTTTTAGTATAATATAAAATGTGTGAGACTAGATGCATTCTTTAAAACTATATAGTCTCAGGGAATGTAGTCTCTTTAATACATGGGTGGTGAGCAAAATTTCTCTAAATTCTGATTATCCCTATCGTGCACTGATTTTACTACATCTCTTTTCTTCTATGAGGAAACGACAGTAGCAGCAGCTCTCATTCTTGACCACAGGCACACAGTTGGCACTGTTCCAAGGGCTGTTCCTATAACTACTCTTTTTGATCCTTGTTACTGTAACTAATCTTATAATCCTCTTTTAACACTACTGAGAAGGTATCATCATAGGCTTTCCTTATGTCACTAATGAGAAAACTGAGGCACAGGAAAATTAACTGTTGTATCTAGAGTTACAGAATGAAAAACGTGAGAGAGCTTAGCTGTAGGCTACCAAAATTGATAGTCATGACAACAACTCCATGCAGAGGAGTTCGGCTCCACTGGGAACAGCTACGTTATCTTGAGCAACATACCTGCTCCGTGCCTCACTTTCCTTTCTAAAATGGAAGTAAGACTCCTCATCTTATGGGTCATACTAAATTTAGGGTGTAAACAGGTAGAGGAGTGCTGGTCCTAGGAAGGAAAGTGACCAGAAAGTAGCTGCTGTTTATTATTGTGGCTCCTGTATCTGCTAATAGGATCCATTTTCTTCTGTGTCAGCGACAGCATACCAGCTTTCAGACAGTTTGCTCTGAATAACAAGCATGAACACAGGGACTTTAGTTTGAGAAAGGAAAATAAATCATTTTCTTTTCATTTCACCAAAGAAAAGGTTCATGACTTTTGACAGACACGAGGACTGTGACCTGAAACCAATGTAAGAAAAGCAAGTTGCAGGACCAGAGGTGTATTGGTTGACTGTGTCAACTTGAGAAGTTTAGAAGTTTAGCTAAATTGGCTTAGCAATCCCCATCCTAGGGATGGCTCATCACTTAAAGAGGGAAATGAGGAAGAATGGAGACTCCTTTGGAGGAGCTCTAGTCTTGGGCTTCAGCTTGGACAGTGTCTCCTGGCTTCTAGCACAGATGCCTTGGCTTCCACCTTGGATTCTTGAGCCTTCTGGTGCAGCCTCATCAGCCTTCTGTCGTAGTAGACTCATTGGACTCCTGATACAGAGTTGCAGGGAACACTGCAGTGAGCTCCAGACCTTAGACCAAACCCTCAGTCTCCAGTGTGCAGATGCGCTCTGCATACTTCTTCATCTGATTCTGTCATAAGCCAATCATAAGCCAATCTTGTAATTTCTTATATATTTGTACATCTTGTGTTATATCTGTTCCTCTAGTAAAACCTTGACCGATACAGATTTTGTTACCAGGAGTGGGAACAGTGCTGTAACTATATGTGAACATGAGGTTCAAGGGCCTCTGGGAATGGTTTATGGGAAGAGATAGCAAAGGTTTAGAGATATTGCCTGAAAGAGAAGTGCTAGAACACCTTTGGCTGTTCTGTATAGGGGATTCTGGTCAGAGCTGAGAAGACCAGAATGCTGACAGAAATTCTGCCTATAGAGCGTCAGGCCCGCCAGAGCCAGACTCGCCAGGTGAGGGTCCTCAGGCCCACCGCCAGCACAGCCTAAGGTCACCAGGCAGCGCCAGGCCCGCCAGCGCCAGACTCTCGAGGCAGCACCAGACCCACCAGGCAGCGCCACACCCACCAGGCAGTGTCAGGCCCGCCAGCACCAGACTCCCCAGGTGAGGGTCCTCAGGCCCACTGCCAGCACAGCCTAACATCATCAGGCAGCGCCAGGCTCACCAGCACTAGACCCACCGGGTAAGACTTCCAGCCCGCTGCCAGCACAGCCTACCAGCATCAGGCAGCATCAGGCCAGCCAGCGCCAGGCCCGCCACATGAGACATACTCTGGCCCACTGCCAGTGCAGCCTATCACCCAGTGCCAGACCCGTCAGGGGAGTGAGACCCCCCCCTCCCTCAGCCTACAAGCACCTCGGCAATTCCACAAGCCCAGTCTGAAGAAACAACCCACAGGCACGCAGTCCTGCACCAAAGATCATAGCTACTCAGAATGATACAGATGAGAAGCAAAATGCAATCTCAGGACCCAAGCCCACCTGAAACAAATACAGGAGTCACTACCATACAAAAATTGGGAATCATGCAGCCAAAATCTCTGAATTCGTAGCATCTGAAGTAAACAAATAAATGAGAGGATCTCGGATTGGAGGTAAGCTCTGAAGTTAAAAAAGAAATCTTTGAAGTACTAGAGACTAAAGGTAAAAAACAGCTGCAGAAAAGCATAGAGGGAATGAGATCAGAAATAATTTCTGAACTCGAAAAAGTCATTTCTAAATTAATAGCGACTAAAGTAGAACAACTGCAGAAAGCAAGAGAGGAAATGAGAACAGAAATAACCTCTGAAA
>PVKN010024864.1:0-14308 GCA_004027915.1 Capromys pilorides | reverse complement strand
CCACCAAGAGGCTTACTAACGTTACTCTCTAGCACTGTCTAAAGTCAAAGAATACCAGTACATTTAGCAACTAGTTCAAATGCAGCATATACAAGTACATAACAGTCCTAAGATGTCCCATTAAACAAATATCACCTTATAGCATTTCCATGTCTTAACGTAGATTTAACAATATTTTGACCAAATTTTAACAAAACCATATAAAAGACAAACATAAGCAATTGTAAGCAATTTTAACCAGACTATATGAGATAACAAAATATGAGCAATTATGAGCAGTGACCAAAGACATTTTAACATTTGAAGCATAAAAACGTTACCTAAGCAAGTCCCAATCCAGAGCTTAAGGAAGAAGAGCAAACTCATACCTCTGTCCAGTGATCTCGGTGGGACCTCCAGTGGATGTAGGAAGAAAAAACTGATCTCCCAACCTGAAAGACACTTGGATGAGTGTGTGTTCTCTAAAACCAAAGAATGAATTTTAAGAACAAAGACGGAGGTTTAGAATAGAATATTTATTGGGAAAGAAAGCTTCTGTCAAGAGGGGAACAGAAGGGTGACCCTAGTGGGTTGTCCAGGAAATTGTCTTTTTTTAGGGGTCTTATAGGGCGAAACCATGTGGTAAGGCGGACCTAAGGTGAAACTAGGGGAACTTGCTTAGGTGGTCGTGAGGTGGGACAAAGTCATGGTCGACCAATGAGATTACAAGCACCGTTGTTGAGGTAAAATTGATTAAATCAGGGAACAAATTGGGAAGCAAGTTATGTAGCAAGTGGGCTTGAATATGGAATAAGGGTTCTTCCTGTTGGGGTTGAATTCCTGACTCATTTAGGCTCTTTTGGGTGATTGATACTCATTTAGAATATCAATCCCTGATACTTATCTTTAAGGAAGTAGGTGGCTGCATTTCTTTACTCTTTTGTTTCAATGTCTGGCCCACGACTGGGGTGCCTGTCTCTTGTAAAACTGTATAGTCAAGTTGTTTTCTATATTGTCCTAAAGGGCCTGGCCGTATCTGACTGCCTATAATATTTCATCTAATTTGACTGCCTACAACACTAGGATTATAGGTGTGTATCACCATGCCCTTTCTTCCCTTTTTTCTTTCTTTCTTTTTTTTTTTTTTTTTTTTTTTTTTTTTTTTTTTTTTTTTTTTTTTTTTTTTTTTTTTTTTTTTTTTTTTTTTTTTTTTTTTTTGGTGGTACCAGGGATCAAACTCAGGACCTTGGGCTTGCCAGGCAAGCACTTATTCCACTGAGCTATCTCCCTGGCCCACCATGCCCTTTCTTATGTGAAGGTATTGTGTTAAGAAATCCAGCTCATGGGGCTGGGGAGATAGCTCCATGGCACAAGTGCCTACCTGGCAAGTGCAAGGTCATGAGCTCAAACCCTGGTCCTGCCAAAAAAGAAAAAAGAAAAAAAAAAAAAAAACCCAGCTCATTGGAACAGCTGAGAAAGTAGGAGTCAAGTAAAAAAGCAGGCTTACATGTCATATTCAGCCATTAGACTCCTATTCCCTGCCCATGTACATAATGGGAAACCTTTGAAGTGGTTTGAGCAGGACATAGACTTTACTTTTAGAAAGCTTACTGATGATGCCAGGCAATGCTTATAGTCCCAGCATTCTGAGAGACTGCAGGAGAAGTCCAACTATGAGCCCCAGTGGTGATGGAGGAGGTTGCAGTGAGCATCGAGCATGTTTAGTAGGTCCGCAGACCCAGCAGACCCATCTTACCTTTTCATTGTATGTTTGGTTGGTTTTACCATACTGGGGTACCTGGGTAGGTATCAACTGTTAAAAATGCAAAATCCTCATCCTTATCCCACTCCTTCTAGATCAGAATCTGAATATCTTAGGCAAGATGCATACACATTTAAGACTAAGTATTAGCTGTTTCTGATTGATTGTAGGAGGAGTATAAACTTTAAGCCTTACTATATCCATGCTACTCAGGAAGTATATTTATCAGTTTATATCTGATCTCTATTCCCATTGCCATGGATGCATGTCAAGCTGAAGCCTGAGTCATACTTTAATGCCTTATGTGCTAGATCCAAATACACCTTTATTTTATTTTTTTGAATATTTAAAATTTTATTTTAGGGCTGATGAAATGGCTTAGCTATCTAAAGTGCCTGCTTCAGAAAGTTTAGGCCACCGCGGGGGCCGCGGCTCCATCCCAGGCACCACATGCTGCACCAGCCCCACCCCCAGGGTAGGCTGAGCCAGCCATAATACAATCAAATAAATGAGCTTTAAGAAAATAAAATAATAAAATTTTTTTTTTAATTTATTTATTTATTTGTTTGCTTGTTTGTTTGTTTGTTTCTTTCTTTATTTTATGGCTGGCTCGCCTGCCCTGGTGGTGGGGCTGGTGCAGCATGTGGTGCCGGGGATCGAACCGCAGTCCCTACAGTTGCCTGAGCTTTCCTAAGCAGGCGCTTTAGACCACTGAACCATCTCACCGGCCCCTAAAAAAAATTTTTTTAAAATTTATTTTAAAGAGTAAAAATAGAAACAAAGAAAAAGAGTAACGAGAGTACATATACTACAGAATTTCAAAACAACAAAAATTTAACAATGGTATTATTACAAATATTTTCATCAAATCTGTTTAGATTAATAGGTATAAGACTGATCAAATAATTAAACGTTAACACTTCCAATGATCTTTTTTTTTAACTTTTCCAAATGCATTTTGTATTTGTCTCTCTTCTAAAAGAAAACAATTTGTAGGGGTTGAGGAAGCAGAAAACACAAGGTTTGATTCCTGGTACCCCCCCGAAATTCCAAATACACATTTAGATCACACAGATCTAAGGTTAATCCCACTCCTTTTTACATTTGACTGTTCAATATCCACTTGAGTTCCAATGCAACATAAGCTCTCAGTGACAGGAAGGTGAAGATATTAGCTAACTTTCTATCACTGTGACTGAATACTTAGGAAAAAGCATTTAGTTTAGGCTCACAGTTTCAGACCTTGATTGTGTGGCCTGTTACATTGGGCCTGTGGAAAGGCAGAGCATCAAGTCAGGGGGTATGTGGTGATCATGTCATGGTGGCTAGAAAGACAAAGAGAAATGTACCTCTCTGGCACAGACCCCAGAATGACCTAACTTCTTCAGTTAGGTCCCACCTCCCAGTTAGGTCCCACCTCTTAATAGGACCATTACCTGGCAACCAAGCCTTCCCCATATGGCGAGCATGGTTTAAAATATAAACCACAACAGTAGAGTTTAAAAAGTATGCAGTATTATATGGTTTTGTAGTTAATTGTAGCTTGGACTTAAGTGCTAGATATATTTATAGAGAAAAGCTACAATATTAAGAGGAAATCAAAGAAAATTTTAGTGAGAATGTAGTATTTAAACTAGGCTTTGAATAAGAGTTAAGATCTTGAGACATGTTCTTTTTAAGTCTCAGATCCTGCCAGCTCTTATTTCATTCCTGAATCCTAGGATTTTATTGTTATTGCCAGCTCAGCCTGCCCTAGGGGTGGGGCTGGCACAGCATGTGGTGCCAAGGATTGAACCATGGTCCCTGCAGTTGCCTGAGCTTGCCTAAGCAGCCGCTTTAGAACACTGAGCTATCTTGCCAGCCCCTGAATCCTAGGATTTTTTTCTTTTTTTTTTGGTGGGACCAGGGTTCAAACTCATGACCTTGCACTTGCCAGGCAGGCACTTGTGCCATGGAGCTATCTCCCCAGCCCCCTGAATCCTAGGATTTTAAAAAAATATTCTTGTTCATTTTTCTGTGGTACAAGAGAGGACAATGTTAAATTTTCCTTAAAGTTAGATTTATTGGGCCAGTGAGACAGCTCAGCAGTCTAAAGTGCCTGCCTAGGAAAGTATAGGCAACCGCAGGGACCACAGCTCCATCCCCAGCACCACATGCTGTGCCAGCCCCACCCCCAGGGCAAGCTGAGCTGGCCATAACACAAATAAATAAATGAGGTTTAAAAAAATTTTTTTTTTAAAGTTAGATTTATTAAAACAACTTTTATTTTGACTTTTTGATTTGCTTTAGGGGGTTCAAATATCATCATTAGGGGTTGTAATTTGCTTTTTTAAAAAATTACTATCTTTAGCAAAATCAAAAATTAGCAACTCAAAAAAAAAAAAATTAGCAACTCAGTGCTGATTTTCCCCAATTCTTTTTTTTTTTGCGGGACCAGGGTTCAAACTCACAACCTTGCACTTGCCTGGCAGGCACTTGTGCCATGGAGCTATCTCCCCAGCCCCTACCCCAGTTCTTATTTAGCAGATTTGTAGAAGACGAAGTTTCTGAATGCATTATTCTAACACTGCCAGGCAGAAAATGAAAGGTTAAGTAAAATCTGGTTAAGTAAGACCAACTGTGGGAAGCAGACAGAAAACAATTTGTACTGAAGGCACACTAAACCCAAGATGTGAGGCCAGTGCTCTGTAAAGAAAGTGGTTTCTAGGTTAGATTCCTCTGCTGATTGTGTATGTGTGTGTGTACACAAATACATATAGAAAGTAACACATTATAGGCCAGGGTGTAGTGTTATCCTGCGTGCACCCCACCACCACCCCCCAACTGGGGATTGACCTCAGGACCACAATTGTGCTGGCCAGGCCGACACTTGTGCTCCTGAGCTATCTCCCCAGCCCCAGGATGTAGTTTCTAAACTCCTGTCCTGGAGTTAGTTACAGTAAAGGAGTACAGTGAATTCTGGAAAGGCTGGCAAGCCCTACAGTGATTCAGTATTCACAGTGACAGTAGTGGAAAAATATATGGATGTATTAAGTGACTTTCTATGGAAAATTGTTCTAATTTATCATGTAATTAATGATAAAAGTACAAGCTTAGAATGAGGGTTAAGCTTAATATCATTTTGTGTAGTTAAAATAGGTGGCAAAGTGGCAAATTATTAATTTGGATAGTCAGCTTTGAAAGCTGGGAGATGTTGGTATGTTTAATCTGTTAACATATGTAGTAAATGTATCATTCAGGTAACACACCTCCTCTACCTTTTGGCCGATTAGCCATACTTCTTTGTTTTACTTAATATTTAGAGGATGGGCCAAGGCTGTGGTTTTCAGTTTTTGGTGTGGGATTTCTAAGTGTCCATTTCAAGGAATCTGTGCAAGGTCAGGAGTATTTTCCTCTGCAGTTTTGAATTTGGCAGGTAGAGAAACATGATTGAAGAGAAAAAATAAAAATAATAAATTGCTTTCCTAATAACTCTAAAATACATGCCTCTGTTACTCATAATTCAGAAATCGGCTTTTGTTAGGCAAGACACTAAACAGATGACTCAATCTTATTTATATTTTGAAACAGGGTCTTTTTTATTTTTATTTTTTCTGGTACTGGGGATCAAACTTAGGACCTTGTGCTTGCCAGGCAGGCACTTTTACCACTGAGCTGTACTCCCAGCCCCTTATTTATTTATATTTTGGTACTGGGCATTAAACCCGTAGCTATAGGGATGCTAGACAAGCACTGCACAATTGAACTACACTTTCTAGCCCTACACTTTTTTGTTGTTTTTATTTTGAGACTCAGTCTCACTTTATAGTGCAAGCTGACCTTGAACTCAGTATGTAGCCCAGGCAGACTTCAACTCAGGACAGTCCTTCTGCCTCAGCCCCCTAAGTACTCGGAGTAAGAGCATCACCACCATACCTGGCTTAAGGTTATTTTTATATAAATGAACTTTCATTTTGAAAGTTTTGAAAGTTTTGAATGTAATTTCTAATACGAAGGCATTTTTTCCTCAATTTTTTTCTTTGATATAAAGTCTAAGTATGTAGTATAGGCTCTCCTTAAACTTGTGTCCTCCAAGCTGGCCTCAAATTCATGATCTTCCCTGCCTCAGCTTCCGGAATACTGCAATTACAGGTGTTCACTAGCCACCATGCCTAGCTGTAATGTATTTTATTTTGTGGCATTGAAAATTGAACTCAGGGCCTTGGCACCAACTTGATTTTTTATTTTTGAGACAGGAGCTTGCTGAATTGCTGGTGGTAGGCTCAAATTTATTATCCTCCTGCTGTTAGTGTCCCAGTGATTTGGAATTATAGATATGTACCATCATGCCTGTTCTAAGATTTACAGTATCCCTACACTTCTCATTATAGCCTACCATCATATAATATGCCACCCTTTAAAATTCGTTAAAGAGGCCTAGGGAATCTTTTAGTGACGGAGCACATGCCTAGTTGATTTAAGGTGCTGAATCCAATCCCTAGCACCCCTCAAATATAGTCTGATAATTTGAAGAAAATTTAAAACTTGCAACAAAGTCCTTTGAGTTTCCATCTGGAATCATTTTCCTTTAGTCTGAAGAACTTCTTTTTAATACTTTCCATATTTCTAATTTACTGGTGATGAATTCTCCCAGCTTTTATTTGAAAAAGTTACTTATCAGCTGGGTGTGATGGCTCATGCCTATAATCCCAGTACCCTCAGGGTTGAGGCAGGAGACTTGTTTGAGGCCAGCCTGTACTATATTATAAGACCCTGTCTCAGAAAAAGAAAGAAGTTATTTATCTTGCACCCTTTAAAAATATTTTTAGGGGCTGGCGAGATGGTTTAGCGGTCTAAAGCACCTGCTTAGGAAAACTTAGGAACTGGAAGGATCGAGGTTCAATCCCCGGCACCACATGCTGTGCCAGCCTCAGCCCCAGGGCAGGCTGAGCCAGCCATAATACAAAAATAAATAAATAAATAAATTATATATATATATATATATTTAGAATAAGTTCTATTTTGGCAGAGCAAAACTGAGCAGGAAATAGATTAAAGGCATTTATTTGGAAATGAGGCTTCAGAGCTCACATGTACGCCTACTGCCTGTGTGGATAGCCTCCCGTGCTATCAGTGTCTGGCATTAGCAAAATGCATTGTTGCAATGGATGAACCTGCATTGATGCTTCATTATCACCCAAAGACCGTAATATTGGGATTTGTTCTTGGTATTGTGTGTTGTATGGCTTTTGACAAATACATAATGGCATTTTCACCATTGCAGAATCATGCAGAATAGTTTCATTGCACTAAAAATCTTTTTTTTTTTTTTTTTGGCAAACAAGGTGGTTCAGACCTGAATTCCAGCTGTTTTAGAGGCTGAGGTAGGAGGACTGCATCTTCAAGGCCAACCTTGACAATTTTGCAAGGACTTGTCTCAAAGTAAAATCCAGAATGCAAGCGAAGCACAGCGCTCCCTTGAGCTCAAACTCCAGTACCAGGGAGTGGAAAAAATCATCTGTGTTCTTCTGTTTGTTCTGCCCTCTTTTTTGTTTCGTCTTTCTGCTCCCTGGAAACTGCTGATGCTTTTACATGTCTCCATTTTCCAAAATATTGTAGAATTTGAATCATACAGTGTATGGCCTTTTTATTTTTATTTTTGCGGGACCAGGGTTCGAACTCATGACCTTGCACTTGCCAGGCAGGGCCCTGTGCCACAGAGCTATCTCCCTGGCCCCTGGCCTTTTTAAATAGTCTAAAAAGTCTTTTACTTAGTTGTTCCATTAAGGTTCCCCATGTCTCATTTCATTTTAGTGCTGAATGATATTCTATTATCTGGCTATACGAATTTATCCAGTCATATACTGAAGCCTATCTTATTTTCTTCCAACTTTTGGTAGCTCTGGATAAAGATACTGAAAACATCTGTATTCAGATTTAATTTTTTCTTTTTATTTGATACAGGGTCTCACTATGCAGCTCAGACTTGTAGTGATCCTCTTGTTTCAGCCTCCCCAGCACTGGGGTTGCAGACATATACCACCAGGCCAGTTCTGGGACCAGCATGACATTTAGTACCGGGAATCAAATTCAGGTCTTTACACTTGTCAGGCAGGTGCTTAGACCACTGAATTATCTCCCCATAAAAGAGCATAATTGCTAGATTATCTGATAGGAGTATGTTCAGTTTTTATTTGGGGTAATATTGTCACTGAATATAAAATTCTAAATTTTCCTCCCTTTTTAACACTTAAAAGATGTTTTTATAATTGTTTTAGATAAGAGTATAATTGTAGCTGAGTATAGTGTCACATGCCTATGATCTCAGGAGGCAGAGGCAGGGGATCATAAATTTGTGGACAGCCCATGTAACTTAAGCTTCACTAAAAAGGGTTAGCTGGAAGTGTATTTCAGTAGTGGAGCATTTCCCCAGCATGTACAAAACTCCAGATTGAATCCCCAAAACCAAGGAAAATGGAATATGATTCTTGCTTTTCTTTTTCTTTTTTGGTACTGAAACTCAAACTCAGGGCCTTGCCTTTGCAGTCAGGTGTTATGCTGCTGAGTTACAACCCTGACCCAGAAATACGGTTCTTATCTTTGTTCTTCCATATACTGTAATTATTTTTTTCATCATTGGTTTTTCAGAACTTGTTTTTCTTTTCTTTGCATTCAGCCTGCTTGTGGTTCTCTCATCAAAACTGAAACTATCAGGGCCGGCGAGATGGTTTAGTGGTCTAAAGCACCTGCTTCAGAAAGCTCAGGCAACTGCAGGGACTGCGGCTCGATCCCCGGCACCACATGCTGTGCCAGCGCCACCACCAGGGCAGGCTAGGCCAGCCACAAAATAAATAAATAAACAAACAAACACAACAAGCAAACAAATAAATAAAATAAAAAATTAAAAAAAAACAAACAAACCTGAAACTATCTTAGCCATTTCAAACATACAAACAAAACACATCTTTTTTGTGCCAGTGCACTTTTTCCCCAAACTCCCAGTTGTCTGTGCAGTGATACTTCAATTGTTGAACATAGTTTGTTCCTAAATTATGTTCAGATACTGCAAAGTTTGAGAACTGAACATATTTTTCCCATGAGAAATAATGGCAAAACACATACATGGTTCTGAGGCCCACAAATTATACTTAAGAAATAATTTCTCCAATTTTTTTTCCCCCTTTATCTCTATTGTGGTTCTGTTATCCTCTTAGCTTTACTGCTGATATCACTTATCTTTTTTTGAAGCCATAGTTAAATTTTATGCAAATAAAGCTTTTTTAAAAAAGAGCAGCGGGGCTTTCGTGTTAGCTGAGTGGTTTAAGCACCTGCCCAGGCAATCCTAGTCAGACACAGGGGACGGCAGTTTGATCTCCAACCCCATCCTAAGGCTGCCTGATCCAGCCAAAAAAGAAAAAGAAAAAAAAAATTCTGAAATTTTTGGGCCGGGAAGATAGCTCAGTGGAATAAGCACTTGTCTGGCAAGCGCAAGGGTCCTGAGTTCAATCCCTGGTACTGCAAAAAAAAAAAAAAAAAAAAAAAAGTACAGGCTTTTTTGGTTTGACTGTGGAGCAGAGTTGTGAATGTTGAGCAGGTTTTGTTTGTTGTGTGTGTGAGTTTTTGTTGTTTGTTTGTTTTTAACTTCGCTGTTCAAGTAGGGGAAAGTTAGGGCTGGGAGCTATTTGACAACCCAGGGTATCACTGTACATTGTTAGATTGTATAGTCTTTAAAGCATTCAGTATTCCCCTTCTCCTTTATTCTCCCCTGAACTTCAGTTTGTATAGTTTTTGTTGCTCTCTCGTTAGAGTCCATTGATTTGCTCTCTGATGTATCTAGCCAGCTAAGTTCATCCAGTGATATGATTAATTTCAGGTATTTTTTAAAATGCAAATTTTGCTCACAGTTTTAATTTCTTCATTGTGTTCATTTATATCTTTGAAGTTGTTTCATAGTTGTCTCCTTATTCCAGCCTTCTTTTTGTTTGTAAACCTCTTTCCACCGACTTCTCTGTGCTTTTTGTTAATGCTTTCATAATTTGTGCTTTTAGTAATTTACAGATGGACAGTGGATATTGTTTGAGCTATATTGTGAAGTCTGGGTTTTCTTACTTTCCTTTTGGAAACTTGACTTGTGGGTCAGCTTCTTTTAAAGGCTTGTTCTTAATCATATTGGGTTCAGAGTAATCTTTTTCTCTAGAATAATGCCCACGGTGTAGTCTTTCTGGAATTTGTGCTGAAAGTGGTTCTCTTCACCTAGGTAGCCAGCACTTGATCTGAGGTTTTTGAGACTTGTCATCTTATAACTGATTTTGGAGACCCTGAGTTTATCTTTCTGCCTTCTCTTCCTTTCTTTTTCCTCCTCTTTCTCCTTTACTTAAAAATTTTTTAAAAAATTTATTTTGTTCTCATTACAGAGGATTAAACCTAGGTCCTGGCATTGAACTATATCCCAGTCTGCCCCTCTTTGAAATAGGATCTTGTTAAATTGCCCAGGCCAGCCTCAAACTTTCTATCCTCCCACCTTCATCCTCCTGAGGGCTTGGGATTACAGGTGTGTACCCCTATGCCTGAAACACTTCAGTCTTCCCAGTGAGGTGTCTTATACTACTTACAGTTGATTCCCTTCTCTAGCCCAACCACTAGTCTACTTTCTTGATAAATTCAACTTTTGTAGACATTTACTTTAGGTAAATGAAATCATACAATATATAGTTTTTTTGAACTGGCTTTTATTTAGCATGTTATCAAGGTTCACCTATGGTGTAGTAGTATGTGTCTGGATTTTACTCTGTTTTATGGCTGAATAATACTCTGATATATAAATGTGTATCATATTTTTTTCATTTGCTAGTTGATGCAATCTGGGTTGTTTCCAGTCTGGCTTTTTTTTTTTTTTTTTCTAAGTATTTTAGTACAAGGTCTACAAGCTCTCACTACATAGATCGAACTCATAGTGATTCTTCTGTTTTCAGCTTCCCAAGCACTGGTATTACAGGTGATCATCACCACACCCAGTGTCAATTGCCATCTCAGCTCATACCAGGGCTGGGGCTGGCATGGCACACCGGGGATCAAACCCACTGTACTCTGCTTAAGCAGAATCTTTAGTCTGCTGAGCTGTCTGGCTGGCCTTCAGTCAGGCTGTTTTTTTTGTTTTTGTTTGTTTTTTTTTTAACGTATATTATGGCTGGCTCAGCCTGCCCTAGGGGTGGGGCTGGCACAGCATATGGTGCCTGGGATCGAACTGTGGTCCCTGCGGTTGCATAAGCTTGCCTAAGCAGGTGCTTTAGACCAGTGAGCCATCTCACTGGCCCCAGGCTGTTATCATTTGTTTTTTGGCAGGACTGGGGTTTGAACTCACGACCTTGCACTTGCCAGGAAGGTACTTGTGCCACAGAGCTATCCCCCCTCCCGGGCTGTTATTAATAATGCTACATAAATATTTTCTTTGGACATACATTTTCTTTTCTGTTTTTGTGGCCTGCTCAGCTTGCTAGGGATTGAACTGCAGTCCCTGAACTTGCCTAAACTTGCCTAACTAGGCGCTTTAGTTCACTGAGCTATCTTGCCAGCCCCATTTTCATTTCTCCTTCCCTGCCCCCCCCCCCCCATTTTCATTTCTTTTGAGTAAATACTTAGAAGTAAAATTGCTGGATCATTTGAACCCTGGTCCCAATAAACAAATAAAATTGCTGGATCATAGGAGAAACTTGTTTAGCTCTTTAAGAGTCAGCTTAACACAGTAGCTTTGTATTTATACCTTTCTAGAAGCAATATAGGAAGATTTAATAGGAATTATTTTATATAGACAGGTACGTAAGGCTAATACTGCTTTTGTGTCATAAGCCTCTTATAGAAAATTATTTGGATGTTCTGTGCCTTAGCACCTTAGGCTTTTATCTCTGATTTGTCCTTTTAAGCTTTTCATATATGAGTGTGTGTGTGTGTGTGTATGTATATATATGTGTGTGTGCGTGTGTGTGTGTGTATGTGTGTGTGTGTGTATATATATATATATATATATATATTTTTTTTTTTTTTTTTTTTTTTCCCTTTTGTTGTGCAGTCCTAGGGATTGAACCCAGGGAGTTGAGCATACTAAGCAAGCATTTTACCACTGAGCTATATTTTCAGCTCTGCTTTTCCTTAATGAAAAAATTCAGTCAAAGCCCTTTCTGTGGTCTAGGCATAATAGATAAAAAAACAAAAAAGAGTTGCTTTTTGGGGCACCATTGCCCTGAAGCACACAGCAAGAGTTTGAAGTGTCAGTCTTTGGATCTCTTTTGCAAACTCTAGTCTATCAGCAGGTCCTAATCTAACTTGAATAGCTAGAACTTCCTGTATCTGTCTTCCTTAACACTTTATAATTGCATTTACCTAGTAGTTAGAAAGAAGTCTATGGGCCAAGTCTTTATTTGTTCTGACCCATATTTTCATCTTTAGGTTTTTCATTTAGATTTTAATCCTCTCAGAGTTCAACTAACTAGGTGCAGGTAAATTTTCATTAATTCACAGAGTTTACCAGTTGAAAGAGGTATATTTGATTAAAAAAAAAAAAAAAAACCTTGTTCCTGGACTTCAGGAAGTTCAGCCTAATAGCCAAATCTATAAAGCAAGAATACAGTGATTGAAAGCATATTTTTAAAAAAATGCTATGAGCACAGTAACATGTCTGTAATCCCCTCACTATTGAAGCCTAAGGAGTATTGTAAGTTCAGCCCTGGCCTGGGCAACTTTGTGATTTAGCAAGACTTTATCTCAAAAATCAATCAACCAAACATACAAACTAACTTGGTCGAGGTATAGCACAGAAGGGCCAACAAAATTTAACCCTTAGTACCCTAACAAAATTTAAAACAAATGGATTGAGAGCATGGTTTCTAGAACATAAGAAGATGCTCTAGAAGAAGGGGAGGAGAGAAGCAGTAGAGGTACTACAGAAAACAGTCTTTATCCATTGTTCAAGGATTACCAGAATTGTGTATTTGCAACAGTTACAGTAGTTCCTTTTGTTTGTTTTTTTTTTTTGGGAGGTGGTTACCAGGGATCAAACTTAGGCCCTTATGCTTGCCAGGCAAGTACTTATTCCACTGAGCACAGTAGTTTTTTGCAGCCATAAAGTTAGAACAGGACTTATAAGTAGAGAACAGTGAAAATGCTTTAGTATGATGAGAGTTTGCACTTTTATATGGACAAATAAATAAGACATATATGGTGTCATATACCTGTAATTCCAGCACTCAAGAAAGCTGAGGCAAGAGGTTTGCAGGTTCAAGCCCAACCTGGTGCAGTTTAGGAATTTACAGAGTCTCCATCTCAAAATAAAGAATAGTTGGGTGTGAGGTCTCTGATTCAGTCTCTAGTATTGGGGGGGGGGGTGGTAAATAAAAGGGAAAGGAAGGTAAGTAGGGAGCAAGGTAGAATTAGGGGGTACTTAAGTAGTAGGATCCTTACCTAGCACAGGTTCTGTCTTCTAGTATCCTGTAAATATGATTAATATATGGTAAATAGTTGGCAGTTAATGAATGCTTTTAGTACAGGAGAATCAATCAGTTGTTTGTCCTTCTGAAACAGGCCCATTTGAAAAAGTGACTTGGAGAGATCAGATGGAAGAGTGTTACAATAGTTCGGGCAAACAGAGCTATTGAGGAGTCTGGCAAAGACATTTGGGAGGCAGTATTGATGACTTAGCAAATCAAGTGAGTACAGAAGGGGCCCACTACCCCTACTTTTAGCTTGAGTGGATATGATTCCATAACTCAGTCAAGGGAATGAGGGAAAGAGCAGGAGGAGGTGTGGAGTAAATCCAGTGTGTAATTTGAGCATCCCATAGATTTCAGAATAGCAATAGCTGATAGGTGGTCAGATCTGGCTTGAGTCACCAGTAAATTGCTACTTGCTGGAAAATTAAAGTGTGTGGAGTGGCCAAGGAAAACTATATTGACCAGAGAGTTCTTGAAGCCTGATATGTGGTAGTAAAAGCTTTTGATGATGAGATTAAGCATCGATGAGAGCCTTCCTTCTCTGTTTTCCTCCAGTGTTGTTCTCTCCTCTTGGTCATCTTGTACTCTCTCCCATCATCCATCATGTGGTGAGTGTAACTCAAATCTTCCCTTTTGAGAACCTTAGACCTGAATCATTGCTGACTGCTTGCACAATTGAGAGCAGTTTATTTACTGCTACCTTCTGGCTTAAAATTAACATTGAGTCTCAAGGTATAATAGGTGTCCTCTATTGTGTTAAAGTAGAAATTGTAGAGTATTTGTTGGGTTAAGTTGCAAAGGGTGGGATCAGGGGCCATGAAATTTTTCAGTTGATCCCAGTTTTTGCAGAATGGTGTCATTTCACTTCCCATAATGGAGAAAGGATTTTCAGAACCTGTGATGCAAGTCTCTATGGAGAAGATGGTTAAGTTGCTCTGTTAGCAGGTCATCAGGTTGGAGACCAGAGAGAAATTCCCAGACCTGCACTACATTTGTGGACCAGGTGCAGAGAGCAGGCAGCGCCTTGGTTCCTAGTAATGTCTGAAAGAACTTTAGTTTAGGATATTTTTATCTTGCCTTTTTTTTTTTTTTTTTTTTTTTTTTT
>PVKN010024863.1:0-14307 GCA_004027915.1 Capromys pilorides | reverse complement strand
TAGGGATGTAATTCAGTGCTGAGATCCTGAGTTTCAGCCCTAGTACTGCCAAAACAGCCTCCTTGTCTTCGCTACTTTTTTAATTGCTGAGACAAAGTGCCTGACACCACCCAAAGTTAAAGGAAGAAATGTTTATGGTAGCTCACAGGCTGTTCAGTTCATAATTGGCTGGCTCCAAGGCAGGTGAGATGGGGCAAGGCACTGCAGAGGAGAAACAAGCTCATGGCAGGTGGAAGGCAGCAAAACAGTGAAGCAGGAAGCAGGAAGCAGCAGGGGACTGCAGCAGGCGACTACAGCAGGCTTCTTTCTGTCCCTTATAGTCTAGCTAGACTATGTGCGTGTTATGAGGATAGGCAGCACTCACACCCAAGGTGGGCGGGCCTTTTCATCACACTGAGGACTATGCCAAACCAACCACTGAACTCATTTAGTAATTACACACCCTTGATCCCAGCACCACACTCTAGGTCCAGCCACCACTGAAAATCTCCACCTATGACCACATGAGGTTTGAGGGGAGCATATAGACACAAACCGTAACCCCCTCCAAGCCCCCACACATTCATATTGTGAAGGGACTTAACATATGTTATTTTGAATTGTGGTTAATCGAAGGTGCCAATCTTTATTGTTTTGAAAGAAGTGAGGGATGGGGGAGAGAAGGTGGGAGTACTGCTGTGGAGGAGGAGGAAGCAGACACCAGGGGTAAAGGCGCAGGAGCAAGTACAACGGCACAGTTTTCCCCCCAGGTTTGTCCAATTTCTCTAAATGTAAATTTTCCCCAAAGGTCACTCCCACTGGGCCTGAAAATATCTTCCTTAATGAGAAATATGTCTGCGAATATTTTTAACAGTTGTTTCTAGTTTTGTGGTGCTTTCATTTACACTTGGAGGGAAAAAAGAAGTTGTACCTGTTTTCCCATTTGCCTTGCTATCGCATGAAGCTCCAGTGTCTTCCCCACTGAGTCCCCCATACCAGAAGTCTCTTATTCTTCAAATCACCACCATCCTTTGAGGCTAAGCTGAGAGGCATCTTCTGCCACCAATCATCTGATGCACCTTTCAGTGGCTGTGCCTTGCCCTGGTTGTAGACATGTCTCTGATTTTTATCCTTCCAGTAGCACTCTTAATCAGTCCCATACTTATTGTTTTTTTGTTTTTGTCTTTGTTTTGGTGGTACCAGGGATCAAACTTGGGATCTTGTGCTTGCCAGGCAAGCATTTATTTCATTGAGCTATATCCCTTATCCCCCTGTACTTTCACTTTGTCCTCTTCAGGTGCTTACAAATGATCTCTCCAAGCCCCAGTCCATCCTTTCACTTCATGCTTAAACATCTCCAATACTTTTCCGTTGTCTACAAAGGGAGTATCTATCTCTTTAGCAAGTTTCAGATGATCTCTAAACTCCTGTTTAGACTAAGAGAACATCTGCTGCACCTCCTGTCACTTGGGTAGCAGCCCGAGTTCCCACAGTCCCCATGATGTTCCCCCGCCTCAAATGCTTATGCTCTTATTTATTTTACTACAATTAATACACTGCATATTGTTGTCTTCATCATAGTTGTTTAGAGTACAAGGTGCAGACATGGTTTCTTGTCCAAACATTATTAGTATAGATCTTTCTTTTCATTGCACAAAGAGAAAGTAGCTGTATACATAGTCCAATAGTCCATAACAGGAGTGGATTATCAGCTCATCTGGCATTATTGGAAACTCTTGACTTGAACCTTCTACAACTCAGCATATTAATATGTACAGTGTGCCTAAGGAGAGTCACATAGAGAGAAAACATTCTCTCAGGCTTTTATAGAGAACAAATTGGTCAAGCAATGGCTGTGATTCTTCCAGATGGCTGACACTGACAAAAATTCAGCAAACCACAGTGTATGTAAATCCTGAGGGAACCTGACTGATCTAGTCAGATACAAAAGTTACGTTTTTTCTGTAATAGAGGTCTTGCTTTACCTTGGTCTTAACCATGCAGCAGAAAAGTCTAACCAAAAGGCATACAAATGAAAGCCTTATGCTCTTTTTTGTCCCCTATCTTGCCTATAGATCTTACTGGACCCTTATAAAATGTAAGTGCTCTATGACATTTTCCTTGATATCCAGAAGAGTTTCATCCATGTACCAGTAGTTGTATTCATCCATTCAAATGGTCTAAATTTTGAAAATATCTTGTCTCTTTTCCTTTGAATTTTAAGAGGGAACTGACAGGGCTTAAATCTCAACAGCTGTGCTATTTCAGAGGTATTCAGTATGTTGATTGTTAAATGGCTCTCTTCCTTGAGGCTAATAAAATGCCACCTGCTAAGCTCCTCCTCAGTTTACTCCCCTCACTTTCTCTTCTGACTTCCCTTCTTTTCTCTTTGCTTCTTCTCGTAACCTTAAAATCTTTTTCAATAAAATCCAGTTTATTTTACTGCAGTTTGTGAGGTCTGAAATTCTAAGGCAGAATATGTATCTATTCTATGGGATGCCAGTAATTCACATAGTAAAAGGGATCAAGATGAACCAATTTCTTTTCTCTTTAAACCTAATTAATGTTAGATGATGGAAATGATGGGAAATTGATTGGGACCACGAGAAAGATGATTTAGGGAGGTTGGAGCTTTTGCAGTTTGGAAGGGGAGGGGATGAAAAGGGAGGAGCAGGAGTGAGGCCATCAGCCTAATTTGGGGTTCTGGGAGCACCAAGCTGAATGCCAGCATGAGGATCTGGAACAAGGACTGGATGGGGTGAGAGGGCCCCAGTGACTAATTTCACCTATCTTGAAAATTTTCTACTGAGCTTTCTATTCTGGTGTCAGGAACCACATTGCAGATATATTATGGGGCAAAATTTGGGGCTCAATATGACCTTTGTGGGGGAAATGTGTCACATTTTATAGCCTTATCAATAAAGGTCAGGAACCACCAGCTCCGAAGTAGAATGGCCATAAAGTACATGTATAATCAATCCAAAGAATTTTTTTCCATATTGATAAATGAAAAGATTGCATTTAAAAAGATTTAGGGGGCTGAAGATCTGGCTCAGTGGTACAGTACCTGCCTGGAAAGTGCAAGGTCCAGACTTGGATTACCAGCTTGCCTCTCACCTCCCCCAAACGAAATCGGTGGGAATCCTTTAAGAAAAAAGAAAAGTTGATATAAAACAGCAGGGTAAGAATTGAGTAGATTATGGATCTAGTCCCAAAGAAAACTGGAAGTTACTTCAGAGCAAAATTGTGTTAGAAATCACTTAATTTACTTAATTCACACACTTGATGGTGACCAGAGAGAGCCTATAATGTCTTGGGAAGAAGATATATTGGGTCAGGGAGATAGCTCAGATAAGTGCTTGCTTGGCAAGCACAAGGTCCTGAGTTCAAAACCCGGTACTACTAATTATATATATAATATATAATATATATATATATTATATATATAATTATTTATATATAATTTGTTATATATAACAAAAGGAGGCAGTAAGTTTCGGTGAGAGATGTGCAACTGAAAGGTATCAGGACGAAAAGCTGCTTGGGACCCACGCGGTATCTCCTCGGAAAGAGTTAGCAAAGTGGATGATTTTTAAGAGGCATTACTCCTCCCCACCCCCATTTGCAAACCTGTGACCTGCCTTACTCTATATTTACTCCTTGAAATATTTCAGCTCTTGAATTCTTAAAGGGGGACCCCAGAGTAAAGCTGTGCGCCTTTCCAAAGCAAGCACTACTGAACGAAAGAGCTCGTGTGTGTGTGTGTGTGTGTATGTGCGTGCTGACCCGGGCGCTCCCCAGGTTCCTGCAACGCCCCCCGCTGGGCAGCATCACCGAGTCGGGGGGCGAGAGCTCTCGGCCTGACGGCGCCGCCCCGTGGGGTCCCGGCCCGCAGACGCGCTCGCCCCCCGCCCGCACCCCGCGCTCCTTCGCCGGTGCCCGGCCACCCGCCCTGCCCTCAGGCGGCGCCCCGCTCCCCAGCGCCCCCGGCGGCACCGAGCAGACCCGCGCTCAGCCCGCGCTCCAGTCCCGGCCGGGGGCATCGCGGCGGCCGCAGCGCGGGAAACCGAGGCCCGCTGCAGCGGCGGCGCGGCCAGAAGTGACGGCGCGGGACCCGGAGCGCAGCGGTGAGGACGGCGCGGGCAGCGGGCCCGGGCGGGCGGCGGGGAGCGGGGAGCGGGGACGGCGCCCTCAGCCCGCGGAGACCCCAGGCCGCCGCCGCCGCCGCCGCGGAGCGGGGCGCACGTGCGCGCAGCCCCGGCGGCGCCGCCACCTCCGTGCCGCCGCTCGGACCAGCCCGCGGGCTGCGCGCCTCTTCCCGCTCCCGCCGCTCCAAGCCTCTGCTGCTCGTGCTCCCCTCCTTCTTCCCAGGGGACTGCGTCCGTCTGTCCGTCTGTCCGTCCCTCCGACCGTCCTCCTTGTCGGTTCCGTCCTGGCCGAGGTCGCCGGGTCCCCCCTCCGCTATCTCCTCGCCCTCTCGGCTGTCGTGTTTTGGAGCCTCGGGACTCTCTCCTGCGTCCCACGCCCTGGCCCGGTGCTCGGGTCCGTCAGTCTGTCCCTGGGTCGGGGTCCCCGCGCCCCTTCAGCCGGGGCTCGGTCCCTGGCGGCAGCTCGCCGGCGCCGCAGTTTGCGCGTTACGGGAACCGCTCCTTTCTTGATCCCCTTCCACCACGGCGAGGTCAGGGACTGAGCAATCACCGAGGTGCTGGTGAAAGAGCCCGCGGAGAGCTGCTTAACGGCCTCCTCCACGGAGCGCCGGACGCCTCTGCAGGACGCAGGCCACCTAGTAAGGTGCGGGCTCCGCGGAGAAGCACCGAGGCGCCACCGGGCAGGGCGAGAGGGGCTTGTGGAAGAGTTGTGGAAACGCGTTTGTAAGCGCACTTGAGGAACTCTTGCTGTACTGCATTGATGCCGAATCATCTGTTTTGTTACAGGTATTTTTAGGACCCTAGTAGCAACTTTTCTAGTTTCTGTTGTGGGAAAGTTATGGGTAATGTCCTATGTCAACTGGGACGTCTGTACTTAAGAAAATGCTCGTCTTTGTACTTTCATACGTCTTTACACTCTAGCGATCAAGAAGAATTACTTCTAAATGCAAAGAAAATAGAAAATTTGTCAGCAATTTTAAAACCTGAAACACTCCAAGGATCAATAATTTCTTTGGAAAACTCTCATTATGAGGATGTTTGGAAGGATATTACATCTTAACGAAATATGCAAGTTATTACATACTCAGGGCATTGTGCGATGCAAGCGTGTGTTGCAGGCAAAGCATAGTAGTGATGGCTTTTATGGGAAACATTGCTGGGAAATTAATTGCTCCGATTTTCACTTTTTTTTTTAGTGGTGCATAATGTACCTTTGTTTTTAGCAAAATATGGCTTAAGGCTGCAAAATTCGATACAGTGTGTTGTTTGTCTAATCTGAATTACCATTTAGAAAACCACCTTTTCCTTTTGGTCGCACTGTACAAGTTGATATGATCTCATTACTCATGTGCTAGGGCCTGCCGATGAATTTTAGTGGCACTGGCTTGTGATTTTAAATCGGAATGTTAGCTTTTGGTGAGCTAAAAATCTTGATTTATGTCATGTTAGTGAATCATCACTGTTTATAGGGGCTTCACCACCTTGTTTGCCAGGTGCTGCCCGGCGCTTAGTCCCGGGAGGGCTGTCTGAGACTCCCTGTTAGGTAACTGTCCCCGGAGTGCTTGCTGCCACTGCTCCTGGTGTGTGAATATGCCTCCCACATGTTCCAGTCGTTAAATAATATTTATTAAAAGGAAATCGACTTAATTTTTCCTCATAAACTTTGAAAACTGTGAGCCAGTCTGATAAAGTGTTTTTATTACAGTAAATGCTGATTTTATTATTTGTTTAAGAATATAAGGCAGGTTAAGCAATAAGGCAGTTTCAAATGTGGCTGTCTCTTGGCAGTATGGTGCCTCCCTTCCAATGCTTCCTGAATGCCTGTCCCATCCACGGAGCACAGTCTCCTTTCTCAGTGCTCAGCTCCCTTCAGGGTAACTGCTTGCTTAGCTTTCCCTCCTGCACTGTTCTCACTGAGGTGAAAGAGTGTAATCCCCATCACCCCCATATTTTATTTTGTTTTTTGAATTTCAGGTACCTAGCACCATGCCTGATATATGATAACTCACCAAAGAAAATTCTCTTTCAACTTATGACTTATGACACTACTTTTTGATAATTGCCTTGGGTCAAGGAAACTATGTTAAGGTGGGATAGAAGCAGAGCGCAGACTCAAGAACAAGAGAGTTGTAGGGAGCATCTCCACACACATATGTGTGCTGGAGGTGAAGAGGCCGAGCCTGCACAGAAGCAGCCAGGCCACGCTAGCTTCGAGCTTAGGGCCCTGCGCTCTTTTCATTGCCCTGCAGTAGGTCTCTTCATCAGGCTCAGCCTTGCTTTCTTTCACTCAATTGGACAAATCTGTCTATAATTAGAAGCCAACAATTAAAGTGTAAGCTCATAGATTTCTCTCCTTGCCTACCAACTAAAGCTGTGAAAATTATTAATTTGTAATAACTGCTAATCACTTATGATACGTGTACTTGAAGATAATATTTACCTTTCAGAACATGGACTTCTGAGTTGCTTTAGTGCGGTAGGTATTTTCTTGGTGCTATGTTATTTTAGGCACAAGAGTTATTTCTACCTGCAAGGATTTATGCTCACTAGGCTTACACTTTGACCTGATAATTTTCAGTAAGTGTTAAAGGCAGACAAAGAAAGAGGAAAATAAGTTTGGACCAGATTAATGGCTTCTTTTGATTTTTTCCTCAGATATTAATAGTTTAATTTGAGCACAAGAGCAAATTTATCTATTTTATACCCTTCTTCCCTATAAACATTTACTTAGAAAAAAAAACAGACAACTACTTCACTTGCTGTTTCTCTAATGTCCTTTTTAGTTGTTTAACTTCATAGTGAATATAATTTTAGCTTTTAAATATAAGTATTTGGAGGGTGGTTAGTGAAAATATTGAGCGAAAGGGAACTGAATTTTGCTTGACAGTCAGTAATTTTAGGGTTCATAAGCTGAATTTGACACAATGACAGAAATCTAAGTACAAGCGTTGGGATGTAAATAAGAATGCAGGGAAGAGAGGGCCCAGGACTAGAAGTGTAGATTTAAAAGCCATTTCCATTGAATTATTATAAAGGGGAAAACTCCTAAGGAGTTTTCTTTAGGAGTGGAATCTAGAGAGATATATATGAAGACAAGAGCAGACCAGGGAACATTTTGATGTTATTTCAGTATTCTTTACAGTTTATCTGCAGTAATAAGATAAAAAAAAGAGTGACATGCAGTTTGTGTCAGGTGATGTTTTGGTGCTCCTCAGGCTGCCCACTAATTTTTACTGCAATGCTGGCATAGCTCCTTTCCTGGCACCACTGCATTCTGAGGGAAGGCTGCATCCAGGAGGCATGAGGGCCTCGCTGTCACTCAACTTGCATTTTAGAGTAGAAACACAGTGGCTGACAAGAAGCATGTCCCACTGCGAATGGTGCCACTGGGAAGGTCAGAGAGGTTACCCAAGAGTGAGTGGCAGGCTTGCTCTGTGTGATGGGTAAGGACTGTCTCTATAAGGGTGTTCCTGAAGAGAAAAACGCCAGTGTTTAGGATACTGGGTAGAACCTAGAGGCAGAAGAAGCTGGGCATACACTGTCTAGCTGGTTGGACTAAGCAGCTAGGGGAAATGGCAGGAATGAGATGGGGGAGTGATAGAAAGATAGATAGGAGGATGGAGACACAGATGGAGAGGGTCGAGTCAGGGTCAAGGTCTGAAGCACACATTTCTGTCTGAGTACATTTTACTGAGTCACTGGTGGATTTGAAGCACATGTGAGCAGTGTAACTTTGCATAGCTGTGGTGTGAGCAAGAGTGAATACAGTGAGACCATGTAGGGAGCTGAGGGAGCTGTGTGGATGATGTGGCTGAGTCGGTCAAGGGCGGAGCCAAGGGAGATGGGTCATGGTCTCTATCACTTTGTCGAAGGACCAATGAGTGAGTCATCCTGCGTGTCTTGATCTCCAATGCATCAGTTCTCTGGTTCAGTAGTTACTTTTAGATGTTAGCCGTCAGCCTCTTTTTACTGTTTCCAGACATGTCCTTCTTAGCCTCCACATTTCTCCTGGGCTGCGAGCCTCTGGCTGTGGAAATCTACAGCAGGCCCTGGGAAGCACTGTGGTGAGTTCTTAGGGCAAGAGAGGTCTCTGGACTAAAGTGATACTTGGGTCTTTCTGTGCTAAGAGACAGACTTTAAGAAAATCCCGTCACTATGTGTGGACTATTGTGGCTAAATGTGCATTGAATAATTGAACAGAAGCTTGATGACAATTTAGTGCCTTTTAAAGGTAGTTGTAAAGTGTGAACATTACATAAAGGTTCCTGATTTTAATCAAGAGATTAATGTAGATAGAGGCACCATGATTATGGACTTCCTGAAAATCACTGCGGCTTCATTAGTCATTGAATTCATGAGTGACAGAAGTTCTGAACTTGTTTAAGTCCATAGCTACGTAACTACTATAAAAAGTCCATATCTATCTAGCTGGAGAGTGGGACTTGATCCAGCATCTCCTCATGTTAGGTGTCATCTGTGTTTGGGTGGTCTGCCCAGAAAAGGAAGGCAGCAAGGTGGGCAGGAACCCCCTATCAGTGTGAGTGCTGCTGCTGTGTAGCCTCAGCTTGAAGGTTGGACGCTTCCTGAAAGGCATGCTTGTGCCGTTTGTATGGTCCGACCAGGCTGTGCCCGCTGTCAAGTCCCAGCCCCTGGCCACGAGCAAGCACAGGGTATGCAAGCAGTAGACGGTGGACAGCAGGGAGTAGACAGTCAGTAGACGGTTGTTGAATGCTGTTGGATGTTTACTTCAGCTGATGTTCTTTTTCCTGCCTTTCAACAAGTATATGATCGCAGCTTTAGAAAGTATTACATAAAAAGTTGAGAAATGATTTTCTAAAATTAAAGAAAAAAGTACAGTCCAATATAGATCTTTATGACATTGTTGACTGGCTGTCTTGCGATAGACATTTCAGCTATTTTTACATCATAACTCAAATGGATAGATATGGACTTATGTTCAGAAACATCTGTCACTTGTTAATTTGATGACTAACAAATCCACAGTGATTTCTAGGAAGTCTGTAGTGATTGTCTTTGTGTAAATTAATCTCTTGATTAAAATTGGTGAGTTTTATCTAAGTTTCACACTTTACAACCACCTATAAAAGGCACTAAGTTATCAGTTCTTTCATTGGAAATAAACTACTGTTCAGTTATTCAATGCTCACTTAGCCACAGTAGCCCATAAACAGTGCCAGGGGATTTTCAGGATGTAGTGCAGTGCTCAGATGGGCTTGCAGCCATGCATAGCCCCATGTATATTATATATTTATAGCAGTTCTCTCCTACATTTGATCCTGTTCAGTGAGCCCGGAATCCTGCTGCATCGTTACAATCTCTTTTCCTGGTTCACCCTATTCTCCCAGAACTCTGTTATTCCTGCTGGCCTCCATGTCAAATATCTTCTGCTTGCCTCTCCAGGTCTGCTCTCAGCCCTTCTACCTCATGCTCTGCCCAGAAAGAACCCCTGGATGAGCTGCCTTGATTTCCGGACGACTCCAGGGAGCCTTGCAGGAGCATCAGACAGGTGCGGAGAGTGAAGATATTTGTTCTCTTTGCTCCTTTGCTGCTGGTTCCGTGTGCTGTTTCCTTAGCCCTTGCACTGCGTGTCCCTTCTTCTCCCATGGAGGCCTCAGTACAGCTCTCCTCCTGACCCCCTTACTCTCTGGAAAGCTGATTTTCTAACCCAGATCACTGAATTGCCCTTGGGATTCTCTTACAGTCCTTCTCATAGTTTATTAATGTTTTGATTAAAAAGAAGCCCTCCTCAGTGCACCAGGAGCTGTGTTAGCTTCGGCCCCATTTTCTGTTGATTCACCTGAAGCCTCTTCCTTTGTGGTCTTCTTGGGTTGATGAGAGCAGTTGGCCCCCTCTCCTCTGCTGGACATCTGCTTTCCCTCCTAAACTGAGTACTTCTCTGATGCCGTGGTTGTGAACATAACTTGTTATTATGTAAATATATGCTCTCAGTTTATTGATTTGATCTTTTTACTTGATAGTTCACATATCTACTTTGTTCACAGTGAGTATGCACATGCACACACACACACACACACACACACACACACACACATACTTTTTCTTTTTTGACACAGCCTTACTTGTAGTTTAGGCTGGCTTTGAACTGACTAGCCCAGGCTGTCCCCAGACTTGAGGTTCCTGTGTCAGCCTGCCTACTTTGGGGCTACAGGTACCCCCGCTCCGTGCCTTCCGTGCATATTTTCAGTTACCACTTAGGCATTGTATTAGGCATTGTGGGTACAAAAAAGCCAATTTTTGTTCCTATTTCAGATGTGAACTGGGGAGGGGTGGTAGGAAATAAACAACCACACGTGACATATTTACAAATCAGGTTTGTGATTACAGCTGAAAGGAACTGAAGAGGGTGGAATGGAAGGACTGTCACTGCCTAATGTTCCCAGCAGCTCAAGGCAGGAGCGTAGCCCAGGGCTTCCATTAATGTCATATGTTAGTCAGAGTCTTAATATGTAAATTTTACCTTCCCCAGTGACACATACAACAAATCTTGGCAGAAAAATCAACAAGTTGTATAGAAAAGCCTTGAAAAATGAATTGCTTTATACTATTACCTAAAACTAATAGTCTCATATATACATATATATGCTTTAAGAATTTTCTTGTGCATATGTCATTTTAAAGAATGAAAAGATCATGTTATTGTTACATTTTCATTTAACTGTGTATTGTATAACTAAGATACATCAATGCATTTTGAAATATTTAATATATAATCTGATAATTAAAGATCACAAGATTCATCATTTTTGTACTGGTTATATTTATTAGGATTTAAAAAAATGTAGGCATAAAGAAGCAAGTTATAATAGTCGATGATGCCACTACACACAAACTCTGGAAACTGGGACACTTCTGAATCAGAGTGTAGAAGCTGAGAGAGTCTTTTAGATCTTCTTTATTTTCTTTTTTCTGTGACAGGGTTCAGGTTGGCCTTGAACTCACTTTGTAACCCAGGCTGACATCCAGCTTACATCAATACTCCTGTCTCAGTATCCTGAGTGCTGGGATTATAAATACGTGCCACCAAGCCCAGGGAGAGATGTATTTCATCACAGTTCTTTGAATTATGAGGTTTAATAAAATTAGTTAAATGATAGTACAGAATACAATTAAGTCTCATTTCTTTTTGTTAATCATATTTTGGATGTTTTAGGCCTATGTTAACACTAGGTTTTAGTTATTTTTATCTTCTTATGGATTAAGTGAAATATTGGCGCTGGAGGTAATAGGGGCTGTTTGCCTATCCAGATAAGGAATTTACATAGAGCGGTATGGTTTTAGTTGACTGCCTTTGCTTCCTGTCTCTGTGTGATCCACAGAATGGTGACTGCGGACATCAGGGTGTAGCCCTGCACCTATGGGCAGCAGGATAGCCTCTAGTTACTGTGAGCTGTGGAGTCTGGGTTTGAATCTAGTCTCACCACTTTCTTGCCCGAGAACCTGAGCCGGCCACCAACCCTTCTGTGCTTCTGCCTTATCATCTGTAAAGTGGGAATCAGCAGCACATTTACTTCGTAGGGCTGTGTGAAAATTACAGTAATATTTATGAAGTGCTGAGAAAAATGACGGGCACATGGTGGCCCGTGCCACCATGAGAAGTGTGCAGTGAGTGAGCAAATAAATGATGGAGGAGATCTGAAGGCTGCTGACACTCTTGAACTGCAGACTTCTGTGAGCTTTTATTCCACTGTGCATTTGACAGGCCTCAAAAGGGCTATTTGCCCAGGGAGTATGTATCTTTCCTTGTATATACCATTAGACTACTGTTTATCTGAGCACACTTTGGAGGAATGCATGTGTGTGTGTGTGTGTATATATATATATATATATATATATATATATATATATATATATACATATGTATTAATTAGATGATCAAACATTTTCACCAGCTTATCCTGAAAGGAAGAGGTCATTATTACTGCTGGGACTTATTCTTATTCCAGTTGCACTTGTTCTAAGGTAGGGCCCCAGTTTCTGTTTCTCTTAAATGATTTTAAAGCAGAATTGAGTGTTTTTCTTCTTTACCTAGAGAAAAAAAATCGATCCAGTGTACACGTATATACCTGAGGGTCCCTGCAGCTCACTGAGCACAATATTTACAGTGTATATTTTTTAAAAAGCAATTTTTTATTGTAAATAATACATATTCATTGAAGTAAACTTGGGAAGCACAGGGAACTCTAAAAATAGAAGCACTTTTCCAACAAACAAAAATAACTAACATTATATTTTGGGATTCTTTTTCTCTATTAAATTTGGAACATACTATAATGTGGTTTCAGGTCCTTCCTTTCTTTTTCACTTGAATTTATTTATGTAATATTCCCAATCCAATGCACACAGTGATTTCTGGTCTTCGGGTGATTAGTAATCTACATTTCAAAAGAGCCAGCTTCATTACTTTGCAAGTTCTGAAGCCAGAGACACTATGAAAATAAAATGGTGTATCTAGAATGAGTTTCTCCCTCATTTTAAGTATCCTTGGAAATTGGAACCACCTGGTAAGTGGCTGGCAGTTCTGTTTAAAAGCCCTGGAGTAGGTGACCTCAAGTTGCTTCATTTTTATGAGTCATTACAGTGTGCAGGCCAGCCGCCAGATGCACTACGAAGAATCCATGACCAGGTTGCTTGCCCGCATTGCTTAACCAGGGTGGCTAGGAATGAGCTTATGTCATGTTGAGATTAACTAGGAAAATCATTCAGGGAAACCTGGATTTTCCAAAATAAATTTAACTGCTCTTTATATTTTAAGTCATGAATCGTGTACCTTCCATTGTATGTTTGAGGCATGATTCTAATAATACTCTAATGGGAGCAATGAACATGGTCTCTAAATGCTTTAATTTATAGGTGAGAATTATATTCAGTTTATATGACAGTACATAATATAATGACCTTAAATATTGTAATTATTGTGGATTTTTACTTTATATATTTCATAAATGGTGGCTTCCGTGTAGTTATATGTACTTGCGCAGTATTCAGGAGTCTTTATTCAACAAGTCTGTGTCTTTCTCTCCCCCAAGATTAAACCAACCACTTCTTTAAATACTTATCTTTAACATCTGTAGCAAATGAAAATATTTTAACCCTCTCTGAAGAGGAAAACCATACCACATTGTTTAATTGAATTAAATGAGCTTTTCAGGAAAATTCATCTAGGAGCTATTTCTGGAACCAATTTGGAAAATGATCTTTGTATTCTGTTGCATTTAAGTTTGATTATGTTTTTCTTAGTAATTCTCGGTGGACCCAGTTTACTTCGTGCCTCAGTCATCAAAATCTTACAATTTTTGAAGGCAAATTAGGCATTTCCTACTTCATAATTATGCATATCTGTAGAAATGACTGCTTCCACCTCACATATAGATGTGATAAACTCTTAATTCTAAATCACAATAAAATAATATATTTTCGTCTCCTGTGGCATCAGTGTAAACTGAGATAAACATCTACATATAAATTAGGTTCTTATTGAAAATGTCACATAGATATAACCTGTGGCACGTTTATGACTGAAACTGAGTAGGGGTGTTTGTAAAAACCGCACTTCATACGGATCTTATACGTTGCTTTGACTCTGCGTTTCAGACCCAGAAGGATTTGGTGCACCAATATCTTACTCTGTTTTAATTGCAGTCTGTTGTTTCAGGATGCTATGAAGAAATGTAAAATTGCTTTGAAATGCTCAACTTTCAAGCTTTTCTAGCTATAAATTTATCCCTTCTGATCAATAGCATGGGTTGTATTTTGCATACTTGGTATAGGGACAATAGATTAATTTATTAAGTAATTTGGGCTTAGCAAAGGTAAAGCTAGCCATCTCCTTTTAAGAAATTTCTGCTGTGTGTATCACAGTCTGAATATCACAATTGCAGCGGCTTTTCCCTTAAGTCCCAGAGCACTGAATGCTCATTTGCCCTTTTCTGTGCTGTCTATGCCCTCAATCCCCCACTTCTTCCCTCTTTTTCTTTGTCTCTCTCATTTTTACACTGGACTTGAAAACTTTGTTTTCTGTGAGTGCCTTGAACCAGAGAGAGTTAAAATATACTAATTTCTATCCTCAAAATCCAGCCTATTTCTTTACTAGCTATACCATTGCCTGATGAGTATAATTTGGAATGTTAATTTGCCACCT
>PVKN010024862.1:0-14309 GCA_004027915.1 Capromys pilorides | reverse complement strand
GCATTACATGTTTTGAATTCAATTACTGCTTAAAATTCATGTTGACCTTCCAAACAAACAGGACATTTTACAGAGATGCAGAGAGCAGAGAGAAAAGACCCATGCATTCCATGTGATAATGTACTAGATGTTCAGCTCTGTGATTCCCTCTAGCAAACAAAGGCCCAGCTGCTGCAGTACCATCCAAAATTTGGAGTCCTTTCCAGTGAGATGCTTCAGAAAAATCATACAATAAATAGTATATTTTGATGTCAATAGAATTCAGGCTAGAAGAAAAAGTCCTAAGCCATTCATCTGTTTAGAGCACTCAGCAAAATGAAATATGAATCATTTCCCAGTGGGATGCATGTGCCAACATAAAACAAAGGGATATGTTTCATTTGTGGGGAATGGGAAACAATGGAAGAGAGGCTGAGGAAATAAAAGGGAAGTGCAACAGAGGAGAGTAAAGAACAATGAAGGAGGAAAGAAAAAAGAGAGAAGCAAGGAATGTATGGGAAAATGTCCTTCTTGTGCTGAGATAGTGTATATATATTGTCAAAGTTAATCCCTTAAATCCCCAGATAAATTGCTTCTTCAATGACACTATTTTAGAGAGGAGGAAAGCAAGGATTTGAAGCAATATAAGAGTTGTCCAAAGAGCTCTTCAGCTCAGGTCTATCTGACATCAAATCTCATGCTTGCAGGTAAAATGAAGGATTGGGCAGATCAATGAATTATAGCCATCATGTTGGCTCTGTCAGAGATGGGTAGGGCCAACCAGATAGCTCAGCGGACTAAAGCCCTTGCTTAGGCAGACACAGGGACTAGGGTTTAATCTTCAATCTGCTGTGTTGGTCCCTCCCCCGGAGATTGAGACAGAGATTGAGATTGGGCACTGGTGGTGCGTGCCTGTAATCCCAGTGCTTGGGAGGCTGGAAACAGAAGGATCACTATGAGTCCAATCTATGTAGTGAGAACCTGTAGACCCTGTACGAAAAACATAAAAAATAAATAAATAATATCAGAGATGCATTGCCACTGTCAAGCAACTGTAGGTACATCCAGTGGCCTTCGTACTGGGACAAGTTTCAGGAGGAAGAACTTAGACAAAATAGTTTATGCATACTACATCAATAAATTTAAATAGGATTTTTAAAAAATGCCCTCTTTTTCCACTGCCACTTAGTTGCTTTCAGAAAGTTGATGCAGTCCTATGAAATTTTGCATAAAATGATTAGGTTCCTGGCATGGTGTCGCACCTCTATGATCCTGGTACTGGGGAAGCTGAGGCAGGAAGATTGCTGCAAATTTGAGGTCAGCCTGAGCTACTGAGTTCAAAACCAGCCTGAACTACATAGTGAGACTCCATCGAAAGAGAAAAACAAACAAACAAACAAACAAATAAATAAATAAATAAATAAAAAGTAGGTATATATAGATTCTTAAAGATTCACAAAAAGGAAAGAAGGAATTTTTTTGTGGGGAAAAACATCACCTACAAGTTTAAACTCAAAGCAGAGAAGACTACATTCCTAGCGGCTTCCTAGACAGGAGTCTCAATTTCCCACTATTTGAGAATGATTAATGAATTGACCTCCCGCGTGCCACTTTGAAAACACCAAATGTGCTTAGTTTGGCAGAGAAATAGAGGAAGAGCTATTCATGTTGACCATGAAAAAGGCTTCTTGTTGCCACCAGCTATTAACTCATGGCTGTATCAACACTTGTGCTGCTAACAATAATCTTATCCAAGAGTCTATTCTTGTAGAACTTCGGGGGCTGAAGAAATATTTTATTGGCAGCATTTCTAAGCCTATAAGTAGCAATATGTTTTGACAGAATGAAGCCACACAATTCTCACTTAGTCCCGGGTTTACGTTCAGATATGCGAAGGCTGAAAATAAAAAGCACCCCCACCCCCGACACTTCTGCAAGGCAACAGGCTTCACATTCAAACCCCAGCGTTCTAATTTCCTTCAACTTTTGCAGTATTCACAGCTTCTCTAAATTCATACCTTTTAGACTTCTGAAGAGAAAACCTCCCACGTGGATGCATTTTTTTTTTAACTCAAGAACAAAAGATCACTTTTTGGTCCTTGATTGCATCTATTATGTGATCAGCTACCTCCTGTGGTCTTACACTGGTTTTAGTTTAGGGAGAAACTAAAAACCTACACTTCAATTGAAAGCAGTTTGGTCTTGAAACAGTGCTCACAGCTAGAAAAGAGGAAAATGGGGTGCAGTGGCACACTAAATCTGTGAAAATGGAAGTAATAGCCTAGAGCACAGGTAGAAATGTTCCACTGAGAATAAATCCTTGCATTCTACTGGGTCCAGGAGGAAGTGTAAAGACAAGATATAAACATGATACAAACAGGCAGCAGGGTGTCCTTCTCAATAAACTATTGCATGAGCACAGCAAATCGTTGATATCTATCTTAATATATATCACTACAATTGCAACTCTTGATGGCTTTTGAATCATTCGAGTCACACATTTATTGAGCAAATATCCACAGGTGGATACAACTTATGGAGAACTCAGAGTTAGACACTGGGGCTACAACACACAGAGCTATAAATTCTCTTCCCCTAAGGAGTATGTGTTCTATGTGGATGGGGACAGGAGTGGAGCACATCCAATTCAAGAAGACAATGTTAATATTACAGGACCAGAGATACAGGGCACCTGATCCAGGTGAGGCAGGCAGGAGAGGGCGAGATGCTTCCGCTGAGTTTGAAAATTCAGAGAAAATAGTTCCTGGTATGAGGGAAGCCTATGTGAGATCAATAGTAGAAGAGACATTTAGTAAAATAGAAGTGGCTCACTAAGCTAGAAACAAACACAGGGAGCAGTCCTTCAATTATGTGACTGTATCACAATGCAAAAGGAAGGGACTTAGGAAGGCTCAAGGAGTTGTGTCATTATTTATTGCCAAATGATCTGGTGCATATTACTGGTGCTTATTGATACATTTGCTAAATGCTCCTCAGAAACACGGTACTGGACAGTGGGACTCTAATGACAGCGATGAGAGGGAAAGGTAATGAGACCTGCTGTGTTCTCCCACCAAAACGGATGCGGGTAGGTATAGGTCTCTATCTTATGAATTAGTCCCACACCAGCTTCACACTTGCACACAGTTTCGTGACAGTGGTTAGGTGATTCAGCACGGCATGATAGATAGATCATTATCCTCTGGGAGTCTCGCCTGCATTACCCCATCATATGACTGATGGATATACCAAACAGGAAATGAGACCCAGCTTAGGGTGACAGTATTGGCTGTCTGGCCTCTGTTCTGTCGTATCACTTGACCTTAGAAAAATTAAATTTCCACATTGATTTGTTTGTCTTCCTACTTTGTAAGTAAATGAATTGCACGTGATTCTCTTTAAGATTAACTCAGATCATACTTACTTGGCTCATCAAAAGCAAACACATGGCTCCACCTCAGTTCAAGTGATACTATGTGTTCGCACAGTACTGTGCTAGATTTTCTGAAGACAACTGACATGTGTGACTTTCTCCTTTCCCTCGAGCAGCTGAAAATCCGGGAAGAATAATGGTTAAGTCCATAGGAAAGTAGTAGCAGTCAATTGCCGCCCGCTAACAAAAGCAACAGGAGCAATGGAATTTGATGTGGAAACATTTAAAAGCAGAAAACATTTCCAAATATAGCACTTGAGTTAGATATGAAGGAAGTAGAAATGCTACAGTAAAAAATAAAAGCAGTAGAAGACTGTGCCCACCTGAAGGAGCTTCAGGAGTAATTTCTTTAGGGGAAAACAGGCGGTAGTAATAATTGCTGAGCCTTTGTAAAGTGCTAAAATCTTCATGTATTTTCACTTTTTACAACTTTATTGGTGGGCTGGTGAGATAGTTCAGTGGACTATAGTGCCTACTTAGGTAAACTTAGGCAAGCACAGGGACCACAGTTCCATCCTTGGTACCACATGTCCTGCCCCACCACCCACAGGCTGAGCCTGCCAGAGTCCAGGCGTGGTGGCACATGTCTGTAGTCCCAGCTCTGGGGAGGCTGAAAGAAGGAGGATCAGTATGAGTCCGAGATGCATAGTGAGACCCTGTATCAACCAAATGCATTAAATAGTTAATAAAAGAAACCTTATTGGATAGTGGGTACCTGTTGTTTCCTATTTGCAAAGGAAACAATGCAGCAAAGTATTTTGTCCAAGGTGGTATAGTTCATACAGGTAAAATGGGGTCTGAGGCCCTGGGGCCTGTGATCTGGGCTGACTTGCAGCACTCTCAACCCCTGGTCGTAGATATTCTACACACAAGGAGAGATCTGATCCAGCTAAATACTAAGAGGGAGACAGGAGGAAAATTGAATAAAGCGTATGGGTCTGAGCCCCTTTAATCCAGTGGTAAAGAGCATGCTTGTGGGAATACAATGGAGGCAGGCTGATTGTCAAAGAAACTAGAGTAAGAAAGATAACAGTGTGCAACAGCTGCAGAGTGGTCTCTTCGCTCAGGACACATGGAAATTCATGTGCTTCGGGGATGACGCAAGGACAGTAGATCAGTATAGCTAGAGAAATCTCAACCCATGCTTGTAAATTGCTCTTTTTTCCAGAAAAGCAATTAGTAACAAATAAAAGATCTACATTAGTAAACATTAATGAAAATATTTAGTTAGGCATGGTGGCACGTGGTGCTAGCCTTTGATATTTGCACTAGGGGAGGTTGAGGCAGGAAGATAACAATACCAAACCCAACCAAGACAGTTGAGCAATTTGAGAGACTTTAGTTTGCAACTGGGAGACTTGTGCTTTTAAAAATATTTGTTTATTAATTTTTTAACCTGGAAAGCAGTCTAATCTTATTAGCATTTTCAAAAAATAAACCTGGTAGTACATATTGTACAAAATCAAAATGAGAGGATAGGACAATGTTAGATATAGCAGAGGGAAAAAAAAAATGACAAAGGCTTGGGAAAGTGGCTATGCAAATTGAGAGTTTTCAGAATATAATTGATTATTAAACGTGGCTGGTGACAAGAAGACATCAATTGTATTTCAGGGCTTTCTGGCTTTAGTGCTGCATAGCAAGGTAATCTACTGATGGAGACAGCAAACATGAAAGAGAAGCAATTTTCTGGGGGAAAAAAGGGAACTCAATTTGAAAAGCAGTGAAACAGGGTTGAGGAAATGTTCAAATATTACTCAGCTCCTCACAGTGCATCTATTGTAAAAGATAATCACTTGTTAAATTAAGTCACGCTGGACCCACGTACCGCAATAGGCTCCCTACGTGGTAAGATTTCAAGAATTGCTACAAACATTTCATTCTTTAGAGATTTAAACCAGTTAGTGAGAAGAATTCATCACCATAGCATTGCAAACATGATTCATTCTAAAGTACTTTCGCAGTATTACTTTCCTCTAAAACAATATTCTGCACTCTCTATAATCCTATGATGGATAGTTGCTGCTGCTGTCTTGGGCAGCAGAATGGGCAAAAGGAAGCGCCGTGTGATACTGGCCAGTTTTGTTTGAAAAAAGAACTTTAAAACTTCATTATTGGTTAGGCACTACTTTGGGGAATTTCCACTATGTGACAATCATAATATATGTACAGTTAGTCACTGTTGGTCATTTTTTCAGTGAATACACATGAAGTGGTTGTTTAATCAGGTATACAAATAGATTCATGAATATCAATTAGGGACTGAAATTAAATAATTTTCAAGTTCTTTTTTGTTTCTTTGGACTTGGACTACTTCCTTGGGGTAAGCAAGGGTATGTTCCTGTGTGTGTGTGTGTGTGTGTGTGTGTGTGTGTGTGTGTTTGTGGTCTTTCCTCTTCTACTAAATCAGGCTCAACTTATTCTCAGAAAGAATTAGAACTATATGAACTGAAAATTGAGCAGAATTGAAAGTAAGCAATGTTTTCAGATGAATATGTATATAAATATATATATATATCAGACTATTATTCCATTATTATACCTTTACTCATTATTACCCTCTTTTGCTCAAATAATATTTACCCATAGAAAAATGCACGCACATATGTCTGCTTCTCTCCCCACAGAGAGGCAGATCAGTGTCCTCACTGGATTCTCCTAGTTAGCAAAGCTAATGATTGACAGGTGACAGTCTTGATAACAAAGCATGGGTTTTTCTTATGTTTGCATGATGCTGAGATACCCATTGTTGACTTGGCGAAAAGAAATCCAAAAGATGTCCCTTGGTCTCTAAAATTTTACACTTCAGCACAGTATCTTTCTAAGAAGCTGTTCTAGCCCTTAAACAAACCAAAAATATTTTAAAATGAATTTTTAAATCATATCACATGTTATCCTATGGGAGAGTATGACCACTCTTAAAGGTAAGTGTCCTAGGAAATATTTATCTTCTCCGTAGATATTTCAGTTCAAAAGTAGTTTGTGACTCATTGAAGCCTTCATTGGAGCGAGACCCGAGCGCTTGGCCGGCCTCGAGCCCCCCAGCTAGGGACAAGAACCGCAGCCCGTGCTGACCACTGTCCCTCCTCCTCCCCCTCAGGCGGCGCTGGCAGCACCCCCTGACCCGCGGAAGCCGGCATGCTGGAGAAACTGGAGCTGAGGAGAAAAAAGAAGACTCTGAAGGGGGCCTTTACATGCGATTCATGAGATCACACAAGTGCTATGACATCGTTGCAAGTAGTTCAAAGCTTGTCGTCTTGGGTACTACAAGTGATAAAAGCCTTTTTTGCTTTGGTACCAGTGGTGTCCAAGCAGCGCCATTCTGGAAGAGCAAAAAGCAGAGTTTTGTAGGGATGCTAGCAACCACCGATGTTATGAATATACTGCCTAGATACTGTAAATCACTTATGGTACAGATTTATGAATTAGAGGAACGTAAGATTGAAACATGGAGGGAGCTTTATTTGCAAGAAACATTTAAGCCTTTAGTGAATATCTCTCCAGATGCGAGCCTCTTTGGTGTTGTATACTCTTGGATCATAAACAAAATCCACAGATTGCCAGTCATTGACCCTATCAGTGGGAAAGGACTTCATATTCTTACCCACAAAAGAGCCCTCAAGCTCCTCCAGCTTTTTATGTCCGACGTGCCGAAGCCTGCCTTCATGAAGCAGAGCCTGCAGGAACAGATCACAGCGCTGTCTCCATCCAGCCGGACACGCCCATCGTCAAAGCCCTGAACCTATTTGTGGACAGATGGCTGTCCGCACTGCCCGAAGTGGATGAGTCAGGAAAAGTTGTAGGTATTTATTCCAAATTCGATGTAATTAATCTTGCTGTTGAGAAAAACCTACAATAACCTGGACATCGCAGTGACACAGGCTCTGCAGCACCGGTCGCAGTACCTCGAGGGCGTGGTGAAGCGCAGGAGACCCTGGAGACCGTGGCAGACAGGATAGTGAGAGCCAAGGTCCACTGGCTGGTGGCGGTGCTCGAGGTCAGCACTGCCGTGGGCATGAGCCGCCCTTGCAGGAGAAGTGCAGTTTCCGGCTCTCGTTTTGCCTCACGACCACTGGCTGTGACCGAGGAGAATAAAATGGCTAAGCAGGTATATCAGGGTTTAGCGATGGGTATTTTTTTTTTTTTTTTTATTTTCCAGTGATGTAAGCATATGTGGGGATCCTAGGAGAAGAGGCGAGCTGAAGGCACAGGCCCAGTGTGGGCGGAGCATGCTTCCCTGCTCCGTTTTGTGTGCCGGGGCAAACACTCATGGACCGGGTGTGGAATGAAGCCGTGGGCCGGGCGTGGGCCTGTCTGCGCTCGGCTGCTACTCTTTCCTCCCTGAGCTGATCCTTGATGAGCTTTCTAGCGTGCAACTGCAAGTGGCATCTTTTGAGTAAAGTATGGTACAGCGAGCCCACTGTCCCCTGAGAACAGTCCCTGAGCATGGGAAGCGCCGGGGGTCAGACGAGGGCGAGCTGAAGAAGACAGCCCTGGTCCCTGGGTGCTTCCAGTACCGCGCTCCTCCCGCAGCCAGACAGCCCTGTCGTCTGTGACGAAGCCCGCAGGTCAGCACAGCTTCACAGGCGTTGGTGCTTTCCCTCCCAGACTGAGGACCCAACTAGGACCCAACTAGGAGAATATTTTGCATTTAATATTGGCACCAGGGGTTGAACTGTACTAGTATTTCCTGACATTTCTAAATAAACATCATGTGTTTCAGGAAAAAAGAAAACAAAAAACAAAAAAAAAGATTTTCGGTGCCTGAAGATGCAGGCTTCATTGAGAAACTTTTCAGACTCGGTCTCAAGGATCCAAATGCTGTAAATCAAAAAGTACACCATGTCCTGAAATCCTCCTTATCTTTCATTTCAAAGAATGCACTGGTTTGGGGCAGGTGTGTGACATAAGATCAGTGCAGGGCACTCTCAGACCCAGTGCCTTATGTCCCAACACAGCAATGTGACCTTGGCTGCCGCTGGCCACACACAGGCAGGGATGGACGCCGAGCTCCAGCGTCGAGTCTTTGACCATTCGCCAAACTAGTCCTTTGCGTCGGACCTGTGAAAGTCACAAACTGAATATAAATAATTACTTTACAACTTCATAGGCACTTTTTTCCGTTGGAAGTGTTTTGTGTTTTGTTCTGAGCTACCACGTGAACAAGGCGGCTTGACAGCAGATCTATTTATTGTTATGTCCATGCAGGTTTTTTTTAGCTTACCTTTTCATGGGGGAAACTTCACTGTGCCCATTAATAAACTCTTGGTTGCTATTTGAAAATGGCCATTTTCTCATAATTTAACGACATGGCAGGAGATGGCTTCGAAAATAGCAACCACAGGGTCCTTAGGAGCAAGTGTGATGAAGGGGAACCAAGTGCCAGAGATGGCTGGGTTTTTTGTTTTGTTTTGTTATTTTGGTAAAATCATGCTGTTCATTCGCACTACCACTGAAGAGGCTGTCCATTCTGTTGTGTACATGGCATTGCCGTGCAGTTGAAGGAAACCAGAGTTTCCTCACTGTGAATGCTTGGAAAATGTTGACACCGTATAAAAATGGGGAGAGTTTGAGGTTTTTGTTTTCTGAACTTTTTCAGATCAAAAAATTAAAATAAATCCTACTATCAGGGGAAAAAAAAAAGTCTGTTCATTAAGCGTGCTCTTTGATTCCTCTAAATTGATGCGAAAGTGCCGCAACGCTTACTGATGCTAGGTTTTCCTTCCTGTGCAGTAAAACGCATTCTATGTAGCTGCAGGTACATGAAAGCTCATCAACCCTGCTTCAGCTCCCTTTCATAGCCACATCATTTATTAAACTCCATGTGAATAACGCTGCTGTAGAAGCTCATATGTTGTGCAAGTTTGTTAGGTTGGGTTTTTTGGTTCGTTTTTTATGTGATTAGTATAGGCTCTATAGAGTCATACTACATAGATCAGATTCATAGTGATTCTCCTGTTTTCAGCCTCCCAAGTGCTCGCATTACAGGCGTGTGCCACCATGCTCAGTCTCAGTCGAGGACTCAGCGTGCCCCAGGGGCAGGGCTGGCACTGGTCTCTGTGTCTGTCTAAGCAGGCATTTCAGTCCGCTGAGCTATCTGACTGGCCATAAGGTTGGTTTTGTTTTGTTTTATTTTGTTTTGAAAGCATATAGATGGTAACCAGAAAGACAGCACTTTCAGTGTTAGTGGAGAGTTCCAAAACATTATCTTGCTCTGTGGATGCAGGTAGGATGCTTGTTTTTATATTATATATAGTAACCTCTTCAGAAGTTGATATTGACCTAAGAATTAATAAATTTCATTTCCGTGAAGTAAAGATGACATGTAAGAGCACCTCCGGCACCATGCGATGCTAAGTCAAAAGCCACGTATATTTTGAAATGCAGTATTTGGATAGATCAAGATACAATGATCACTAAAGTGATTTGGCTCAAGTGAGAGGAAAGGGACATTTAAAAAAGCCTTTGTTGTCAGTGCGGGGATGGGGCTGGGCGGGGGTGGAGCTCCAGAAGAATCCAAGAGCCCTCTGAGGAGGAGGCAGGAAAAAACGCATTTATTCAGCTCAGCTGGGGGCGGAATTCACATGGCAGTTAAGGTGTCCTGACAAGTACTGATTGAAGAAGACTTGGCACGGGTGGGAAAACGAAAGGTGAGAGTTGAGGTAACCAGGGAGAAGAAGAAGGGCAGGAGTTAGTCTTAGAGAAATCTGTTGTTTTTGGATCTTCACGCCATGTTGGCTTGCCGCCATGATGACTTGGCACAATTTTATGTAGGAGCAGACCCATTGCCTTTTCCACTCTTTCCTTGAATATTCCAATATTAAGATACTCAATTCCTATAAAAACCCAGCAAAGAGATTCATTTTTGGCATGGCAGCTGAGGAGGAGGAGGTCCGTTTGTTTACTTCCTAGGGAAACTGTTGAAAATCATTTTTAAAATCAATTTTTAAAAGTGATGATTTGAGACTGAGCATAGTGGTGCGCGTGTAATCCTAGCTCTTGGGAGGCTGTACACAGGCAGATCACTATGAGTCTGATCTAGTAGTGAGACCCTGAACACCCTGTAGACCTTTCCCTAAAAATAATACAAAATAAATAAACAAACAAATAAATATCGGTGATTTAGAGACCATCACTATCCTTATTTTTATAAATGAGGAACTGAGGCACAGAGAAAGTTAAGTGATTTCCACAAAGTCGTGTGTGGAAACTTCAGTTGGCGACACGGTGGTTGGTTCCAGACTCTGCCCTTGTTATGCGAATTGGGAGTGATCCTTTGAGCGGGGATGCCATGGGCAGGTGCCGACCTCCATGCACAGAGTAAGGGAAGGAGCCAAGAAGTGGCTCCCGAAGCCAGTGAGGAGTCTGAATTCCCTTCATTCACCCACCTAGCGCTTGCAAGAGAAAGCCATGGATCAGATGTGGGAGACAGCTCTGTGAAGAAGTTTTTCATTCCTGTGTCAGAGATGAATGGGTCCCCAACAGGGAGAGGTCAGTGTGGGATAGCTCTTGGGGAATTCAGTAGCTGCAAAGGGAAGTCACAAATATCTACAAATGAGGTATCGGAAGAACTTCACAAACGGGAAAGCGAAAGTGTCAGTTTCGCACAGTTCTTAGGACACAGCGCAGAACATCAGTGGATGTGAGATGTCTTTCCAAAGAACGGAGGACTTCTCCTTGCTGATCCATCCTCCTTTCTGTCTGACCTGTGAGTACAGGGTCGGTAGGTGAGAGAAAGGGCCAAGGGTCACCAGCTCTTTGGGGAAAGAAACATTTCCATTAGTACAAAAATCAAAGAAATTCTGTATATGTAGCACTAGGCAATTTAACAACTAGAATTGATAATTTTTTTTTTTCCTTTATAGTGACCATGGGAATGTGTATTCCCAAAAATGAGCAGAATAATTATTCTACCTCTCAATTTTTGTTCTATGACTGTAATTATATTGAAATGAATTTAAAGTGAAAAAGTCAATTGCATTTTGACATTTCAAAACTCAGTAGTTTAAAACAGCATCACGTTAATATATCTCTATCAGCTATATAACTATATATGAACATAGATGCTCCCCTCTTTCTAATTCATGGTTGTTCTGTGAGGATAAACCTTGTAATTCTTCAATAATAACAGATAATTTTTCTTGTATTTTTTTTTTCTACCTGTATAAACCTGTTGTACTTTGGCATTTGTGCAGCCAAACCTTGGAATGCCACTGCTTTCAAACTTGTAAAATCTGATGCTCTGTGAATCTTGATGAAAAAGTTTTGCCTGGCTACCCATCCCGTATTTGGTACATGGAGTGCCAGCTAGAACTTGTCAGTGTTGATTATCTGGTGATTCACTGCCGTCTTCAGCCAAAACAATTTGCTTGGTACCTTGCTCCCTCTTTTTTTTTTTTTGTAATCGTGCTTTCTGCAGACAATTAACCACAGATACCACGGCACCACAGTAGCTGTTGTAAATGTAATCTCACAAACAAAGAGCACATTTTCTCAATGGTGGTAAAGTATGAATAATGAGCTTTTTTGTCCAATTGTGACTGGTCAGTAGCTACTTTCTTAACTCTGGAGAGAATAAAATCTCTGTATCTCAGCTGTCTCTGCTGAAAGGTTGAGTGCCTAGAACATAATCCCCTCTGAGCTATTTTTCTAAAAAGAAAATGAGCTTTATCTCTGACCAAAAAAACACATCACAGTAAAAATACAAAAATATTTTAAATGTAGAAATCACTATTACATGTTTTTCATTTCTTCTGCCATGAGGGACAATTCCTCTTCAAAACACATATTGAGGGCTGGAGAGATAGCTCAGGGGACTAAGTGCCTGCTTAGACAAGTGCAAGGACCTGGGTTCAATCCCCAGCCCTACACGGTACCAGTGCCACCCCTGGGCATGCTGAGCCTCCCATCAGGTCCAGGCATGGTGGCCTGTGCTTGTAATCCCAGCACTGGGGAGTCTGAAAACAGGAGGATCACCAAGAAGTACCTGCCAAAAGAAGCAATTAAAAAGCCAAACAGTAGAGACATCTTTAAATTTTGGATGGCAAAATATATAAAGAGATTTTAGAGTGAATTTACTACTAAGAAGAATTTATAAGCAATGTTCCTCCTGGAACTATGATGAATATGTAAACATTGAAATGAAATAAACAGGCTGTCGCAGGACACTGATCGGAACATGGCTACACGAAGTCTCATAATGGCTTAGATTTAAAATATCCCTCAAAGGCTTCTATATGTGGGGTTGATGAAAAGTGATTGGGTCCTGGAGGAGCTGTGCTCATTGGTGGATTTACGTGATGGTCAGCTGTACTGATAGCAGGTGGAGCTGTTGGGAGGAGAATCACCAAGCGGCTGGGCTCCGGCCTTCTGAAGCTGCCCTTATCTCTCTGCTTCCCAGCTCCGTGGCTTGAACAGGTATCTTCCAGCAGGTTTTCCCCCAGGCCCTCGGTACCTTGGGCCCAGCCCACTGCAGACTAAGCTGAGTCACAATAAATGACCCCTCTTTAAACTGTGGGTGTCCAGCATTTTGTCACAGTGATAGCAAAGATGTTTAGTGCAGAGCTGGAAGGAAGGAGCCTGAAATTGAGAAGAGCGAGGAGGAGGAGAGGGCAGTAGAGTGAAAGAGGACCATGGCTGTTCTTATGTCATGTGTTGCTGGACACTTTGGTTACTTTCATAAAAGTCCTTCTAGATAAGACACAAATAGCAGCTAAAAAGGAGAAAGGTACATGAGCAGACATTCATGTACTCTAAATTTCATGGGCAGATTGCACCTACCTATGAAATCATATCCTTTTTATAAAAACTAGAATTCAATACATTGCTTTATGCACACAGAAGTGTTTGGTTTGCAGTTACCATGTTAAGTTATTTAAAAAGAGATGCAACTTGTGTAATAGAAAATTTGCCACGCACAATATTTGAATTTCTAGCTTTCTTTTCCATTTGTCAAATATGGAGCTCTATAAGCCTAGGACAGCTCCAAGAAGTGGGATAAGTGCACTGCTTTTCTTGTTGGTGGTGATGGTTTGCTTTGTCTTGTTTGAGTGCTGGGAATCAAATTTAGGACCTTATGCTTGCCAGGCAGGAGCTGTGCCACTAGGCTAAACCCTGAGGCCCATATACTGTTTTAAAGAGTGTGTTCAACAATGTTCAGCTCAGTTTCTACGTGACCTGTAGCACAACATCAGAAGGATTTGTGTGGGCTTCTCATTTCAGTGCATCCTTATACATAATGATGGAAACTCAACAAAGCATATGCTGGTGGAAAGATTTATTCCTGAGCTACCGAAGAGTTGCGTGAGAATAGATGGTTGGATATCAGATCTGCCTCTTATTCTGTATGTGATCTTATGCAAACTAAATCAAACAGTGTTTTCCTCAAAAACTAATTTTTCCCTTCATCAAAAGAAAAGCCATAATAGGGCTGGCTGTATAGCTCAGCAGATAAAGTGCTTGCTTAGGCCAGAGTTTGGTTCCTGGCCCCACCTGCCACGCTTGCCCTACTCTCGAGCGTGCTGAGCTGGAGATGGAGTCCGGGTGCGGTGGTGCGCACCTGTAATCCCAGCATTTGGGAGGCAGGAAACAGGTGGATTGCTATGAGTTGTGTAGTGAGACCCTTAGGAAAAAAAAAAGACAAAAAAAAAAAAAAAAAGAAAAGAAAAGCCATAGCTACTGTGTCAGAGCGCTTTGCGAGGTGAAACAAGTAGCAGAAATGTTGGCACTGTGAATTCCTTATAAATATTTGCAAGATTTCAATAAATACCAGTAAGCATTCAAAAATATTAGTTGTCACTGTGGTTACTGTAACTTTGGTTGTACTTATCATTAAAAGGGCAGTTACATCATTCTCAGTCTAAGGACCATTGGATATGGAAAGTTATCCAGGAGCTAG
>PVKN010024861.1:0-14290 GCA_004027915.1 Capromys pilorides | reverse complement strand
TAAAGATAGCCTCTTTAACAAATGGTGCTGGAAAAACTGGCTATACACATGCATGATCAATTAAATAGTTTCAGAATTACCCTATAGATCAACTCATCATGAAATGCAAATAATCTTGAACTTATTTCACTAGTGTTTCATTTCTAGCTCCTACTGAAGAAGTACACTGTAAACACTCAAGCAGTGTACCTGCGATTAAAAAGTTTAATGAAACTTAGTGGGTGTGATGCTTTCAAAGCTCACCTCCTGTGCATGCAGAGAGTCAGCACCCTGCCTGTCTGTTTGGTGCCCTCGTGGTGAGGACTTCTGCCGTGTAGATATCACACATTCATCCAGGTCTGAAGGAGAGAATATCAGTCCCCCTCCTTCGACAAGCCATGCCTCATAATTTTTGTTTTTTTAAAGCCTCATCTTTATACCTTTGCTATCTTTGATGTAATGTGTTTCCCCTTCTGGCTTTCCAGCTCCTTCACATGTACCACTTGGACTTTGAGAGAACTAATTGCTCTTCATGATTGTTCCAAGATGGCAGTAATGGCTGCTCTTCCCAGGAGACCACAGCAGCCTAGCCTTACTCCTGGAGGACCAGGCACCAATGAGCTGGGGCCCACTTGGTGTAGACACTGGTACAAAATGCAGAGTTAAGAAATAGAGAAGACAAGCCAGAGAGAGGCTGTAGGTATTCGGGGCAGAGGAACATACTCATGAGTGCACACCCATCCACTCACATTTTTGTCTTTGATGGGAAAGGAGCCTGGAGACTGTGTTAAGTGAAAAAAATCAATTCATGAAGATGAATCTCCTCTAGCTGCAGCAATGGCCCTTGGACCCTGCTGTGCCTGCTGGAAAATAAAACAGAAAGAGCTGAGGTAGGGTCAGTGCTTGGAGGACCATGGTCAATGCTCAGTAACAGCCCAATGTCAATGCATGGATGATCATGCAAAATTCAGATCAAAACTCATCAAATTGTTCACTCAAACTGGGTATGAAGGTATACTACAATGAAACAAACCTTTTAAAGCCAACTGCCTATTGTCTGGAGCACAGTCATGCTGTCAGAAGAATGCCATCCATTCGACCTACTGCCCTACCTAACTTGGCGCTCTACCTCTACTCAGTCGGGCACAGCTCTCTGTCCAACCTGCCTGCCGGAGGAGCCAGGTGCCAGGAGCGTGGCTGTCTGGACTTGGCATCCTCCCACAGCTTTCTCCAGGATGGAGACTCCTCACTGCAGCTGGACTCCAATGCTGGCCTGTGCTGGGCCCACGGAGGACATTGCCTTCCTATCCTTCCAGAACAGGGTTCTGCCCTCTGTTCTCTGAGTAGTTTGTGCCCCTAAAAGGATTTTCTATCCCCAATCCTGATACTGTCTTTTGCTCTTTTAGGTGTGTCTGAATTTCTTATTTATCTTTAATTGATAAAATGTATGTGATAGTGGTTGTACATATTTATGAGATACAGTGTGACATTTCAATACAGTGTGTAAGGATCAGCTCTAACAATGGCTGTATGGATCACCTCAGATATTTAACATTTGGTGTCAGGAACATGCAAAATGTTTTCCACTATCAGATTTTAAAGACTCAGCTAGTGACAGCTGTATTACCCACTGTGCTGTAGAATATTAAAAGTTATTCCTCTTACTGAGCTGGCATCCTTGCACCTACTACTCTCCGCCACCCTCTTAGCTTCTGGGAATCACTAGTCTAGACTATTGCTATGAGATCCACTTGGGTGCCTTTAAAATCTGGAAAAAGAAGTCACACGTGATTCAACTTGTACACAGAAGACTTGCTCATGGTGCAGCTGCTCCAGAGGTGCTCCGCACCGCCTGCCTGAGCTGCAGCTCGACTCAGATCTCTGCCCTGAGCTCCTGCCTCAACAAATCCATGTGTACTTCAAAAGGTTCTTTCTGTGTGCAGGTACCTCCTGCCCCCACCAATGCCCTGAATCCAAGCCACCCTCCTGGTGAGCACTATGGCTCTCTATGGGTTCTGTGTAGCTCCTCCTCCTGCCCCCACTGCGAAGACTATGGTGGAACACCTGGGCCTAACAGAAACAGATTCTCTCCAGGTGCATTTTTCTCATCACTGAACTCCCACTTTTTGACTAGGACTTTCTTGAGATTCCAACTCTGACTCCAGGGCCATGAGAAGTAGGTCTTCAGACTCCTGGGTATCTGGGAGGCTCACATGTGCCTCACTCCCTCCTCTTGGGCTGTGCCTGCTGTGTCCAGCCTGAAAGCCTGACCAGGGCGCTGCCTCTCAAGTTGCCAGCAAGGACTCTGTAGACACTAGACTCTGGAGCTCTGAGGGCTCACGGTACCTACCTTCACCTGTGACCATATCACCTGGGTGCCACTCTTGGATTCAACCAACCAAATTTACAGCCAAAGGACGGCCCAATGGAGCCTCAACTGACAGCACTATCAGCAATGAAGTACTGTGGTTATTTGTAGTCGGGGTTATCAACTTTATTTATTTATTTATTGATTTTTGTAAAGAAAAATATGGTCTTTGTCATATGTCGCAACCATCCTTATTTTGCAAACCATATAAAACAGGCTGAAGATTGGCACTGTGGATCTAGTTTGCTCCTTTATTAGCTTCGGGGAAGAATTTCTGTGCAGCTATCAGAAGGATGAGAGAGAGGCAGGAGGCTGGAGCCAAGGTCCGTCCGGCCTGGATGTCCTCTTTGCCTCCTTTTGGCCCTGCCCTGGCCCTGGACCACAGCCCCACAGGGGGCTGTTGCAGAAGGGATTTCACCTGCAGAACCCAAGCCCAGGTGAGAAATCCTTCCTGTTTGTGTCTTGCCTGCTTATAGCTAAGATCCCAGGGATAGTAATTAGCCAGCTCAGATCCAACTGCCAGTGATGAGGCATCTCCTGCCACGAGGAGGCAAGTTAGAGGTCAAGGCAGAGTGCTCTCAGGGTGGTCTGGCCTACTGCAGAGCCACTGGACTGTGGGGCCCTCAGCCCCAGGCACAGAGCAATCTTTGTCCCTGACTTTCTTCGATCCTCAGTACCTCCTTCAGGGCCGGGAGGATAAAGTCCTTCTCTAGGTCTGTCTTCCTCCTGGACCAGCACATCACTGCTGGGCCATTTTCTGTGCTGTAGTCTAGAAGCCAGGGTCCTCACCAGGAATGGGCTCCCTCTGGGACTGGAGAGGTACCAGGGGTGTACTGCTAGTCTTCTTGGTCCTAAAAACCCCATATTTTCTTCTGCTAGCTCAGAACAGACTGGTCATGGCATTGTTCCAGCTGGAAAGAACTGTTTGGGAAGAGAGAAAGAGCAGTCTCTTTAAATACATAGTGAAGCCCAGACAATATTCTGAAAAATTCTTCCAAACACCACTAGTGTTCACATGGTCCCCATAGAGTCACACCTCAGAAAACACAGCTCAGAGACATCTTCTGGTGCCAACCACACAGTGTGCCAGCCTGAATGGCCTTGCTCTTTCAAGTAACAAGGAAAATGAAAGGTGAGCAGCCTGGCAAGCACAGGAGGTCAGACCATGACCACAACTTCCTTGAGTCACCATGGGGGTTCTCTTAGTGGCTAGGGACCAATAGGTCATGACAATAGCCATTACTGCACATTTTCATGGCTACGTCATTCCATCTAATCCTCTATATAGTGTTGGTGTCATGTCTCTACCAATGAAGAATGCAAGGCCCAGGCTAAGCTATCACTTACCAGGTAGCAGGAGAAACAGCAGGAATTGGAGCTCTACTTCTGCAGTGCCTGTGATGCTACCAGCCCTGGGTCAGCAGAGATGCCACTGGGTTCCAAAAAGTGGAAAATTCCACAGACATCAAGAAGGTCCATGGTGGAAGCTTCAGCAGACACAAGCTAAATCATTCTCTACGTGGTCTCTGAGAAAGGCAACACCCATGGAGAGTGAGGGCCAGAGATGAACAGTGAGTCCTGCTATACAAGGCAGCCAAAAGTTTCTAGCATGACCCTACTGAGCGAAGTCAGTCAGTGGCTTGGCTGAGCGGGCCAGAGGGCCTGAAACAGGGATCAACTCTCCAAGCGCTGAACAAGCTTACCGCACACCATGGTTGGTTCTTTCCAGGGCCACCCTTCAAGGGCTTGGACTCCAGGAATTACTACCTCAGGATATGAGCCCCTCAGGCTCTTCCCAGGAGAGTCCTCTGTAAAGGCATCATTCTCCAAGCCTGAGACATGGAAGTTACTGATTCCAATGCTGAGGAGTTTGTTCCTAGAGAATCTCTGTGAGGAACACTTCCCCTCCAGAGGAGAGTGTAGATACACAGCCTCACGCGGAAGTCACGAACCCTGCTGGACTTGACATTCCCCCAGCGCTTCCATCCTTGTATTTCCTAACATGATTCATTTGCTTCCATCTGTACTCCAGGCATGTCTGAGAAAGTTTTATTTGTGAAAATAAAAGCTAATTGCTGTTATATTTGGAAGAATTGGCCCTGCTGCCATCTTAAAAATGTGCGAGCTGCAGGTGCCTCAGGGGAGCAGCTCAGGCTAGAGAGCGGCCAGGTGCGTCGCCCCCATGGAAGGGAGCCCTTCATTAGTATGTATCCGGCAGGCTGAGTCCACAGGTACTTGGGATCGCTCTAATTTATGCTGCTAGTATATTTGCTGCTTGAAGAATAAACCGCTGGCTAATTTTAATAGCTTAAAACGAAGAAAACCAACTCTCCTCGGGCTTGGTGTGAGAATTAGCATTTTCTTTTGAGACGGTGGAAGGGTCCTAATGGATGCCAGCTGCTATCAAGAGGCAGAGATGGCACAGCCTCCACCGATTTGCAGTGAAGCAGCGCCCCTGGGGGAAGTCTGAATCTAAATCCAGCAGTGGAGAGAACTCCAGGTGCCATCAAAAGGGACAAGGCAAAGAGCCGTCCAATGCCTGGGCCTCGGATGATGCAGAGTGGGGCCAGGGCTCATCGTTGGCTCTCAACTAACTTATCTTCATCGTTGGGAGAAATGGTCTTTGAAAGAGAAACTGAAAACCGCCTGGAAGCTCTGCAGAAGGCCCTATAAACCACCTGCGGTTCTTCATTCCAAAGGAGGTGCATTTTTCAAGTCAGCTGTGTTTGCAGCAAAAGAACAGAACACTCGGAGAACCAGATGGGAACATTTTTCTCAGGGGAGTTATTTACATTTCCATAATAATTCTGAGGTGTTTCTGATCAGCCTTAGGCCAGAAACAATGTACCCAGGCTCATAAATGTCCTTCTAGAAATTTGAAAGAATGACTGTTACAATGCCCTTGATCCTTGCCAAGGCTGTCCACCCACCACTGACCTCAACCACCACGTGCCAGATCCTCTAGGAGGCTGAGCACCAGAGAGGGAGCATTCACGCCTGCCTGAACCCAAGCGGCCCACAGTGGGAGGCGGCTTCAGTACCGTGCATTGTAGGGAATGAGCAGGGAACCTCTGGACAGGCTCCCAGCAGCATCAGCATGGGGTCCCCGCAGTCAGAAAGCTTGGGGTTTCAGGAAACCATTGCCCTTATCTGACCCAACTTAGTCTCCCAGAAGAGGTCGTTCTCTGTGTCGACCCCACTGCATGTGTCCAAAAGAGCTTCCTAATTGAGTCTCCTCAGCTTGCATTATTCTAGAGCCCAGACATATGCTGGAAAATTCTTCCAAACGCCAGTCACATTCGCATCGTCCCCAAAGGGTCAACCCTCAGAAAGGGCAGCTCAGGGAGATCTTCAGGTGCTACCCACACAGCGTACCAGCCTGGATGGCACCAGTCTTGGGCCTCTCATAATCCTGTTCTAACCCCTGGTACAAGCCCTGGATGCACTGTAGCTCCCGGGGTCAGTGAATAGCCTTCCTTTGCCCCAGAGGGAGAGCGGAGAACACGGAGCATGCTCTGATGCAGAGGAATATGGCATGCCTTCCTTTCTGTGAGGGAATGGTTTTGAGTCTGTTACATGTGTACCAGCTGTGCGGCCTTAAACAGCCTTTTCTCACTGTACCTCAGTGTCCCGAGCCTTGAAATGGGTTAGTCAAATGCCCACACACTGGTGCAGTCCCTCTTTTGTGTGCAGCGTCTCCAGCCTCCCCAAGGTATGGTGAAGTTCTGTGCCTGAGCCCCATCAGAGCCGCGAACGGAAGCCCTGTGTTCTGCTCCAGGCGTGCTGTACCAGCCCCCTCCGGGGGGCTCTCCTCCAGGCAGTTTTCCATTTTGCACGTATCTGGAAAGGAAAGGATTTCCATGGCAACCTTGGAAACCTTCTGTGTCGAAAAAGCAGAAGCTCAGTCAGGCTGAGTCCTCAAGCCACCACACGGCAAGTGGACAGCCACCAGCTCGCCGGCCCGCTGCTTTTGGCTGAGCCAGAACTCCACTGTCCTTGAGCTATTTTTCTTAGCACCTATTTGTTAGTACAGACAGTCTCTCCTTGCATGCTATGTAGCACTCCACAGTGTCCTGGAAAGAATAAATAATGCAAGCGACAGAGAGAGGCTGCAGCATGACCTGTCACTACTCCCCTTCTCATTCTATTTTAGCTTCGTGTCCCTGTTTCAGTGTCTACTGTCACAGCTGCAGCTCACACTCACTGAAGAGAGCTACGAGGACTCTACCTCTGCCGAGATCAAAATACGCAGCAGAGCTCAGAGTAAGAGAGGTCAAAATCTTCCAGCTAAGTTCTATACTTAGATCAATTTTATGGAAGAGAGAGGAAGGGCTTGGGCATGTCCTTGCCCAAGGTGGGATAAAAATGATCAGGACAGAAAGGAGAACTCGTGAAAGTCCTACGAGGGGCCACTGTGCTGGGAGGTGGGACTTCCACTGTGGTGCCAGATGCCTACTTTGCTGTCCCAAGCAGGAGTGGTGTGAGAGCATGCTGACTTGGGCCAGGACAGTCTGAAGGAGGACAATGTCCCAGGCTTCCAGATTGCTGAGATTTGTGGGAAATGGCACGGCCCTTCCACTAAGGGAGCCCAACGCTCTGCTGTTTTGGCAGAACAAGGAGCTCACGTTTGACCAATTTTGCCACAGATGTCTGTTGTGGCAAGAACTGGCTTAACTGAGTGTGTGGAAAGTTGTGCAAACTAATAATAGTCCTGGAGACTCCGAGAAAGAGACAGACAGACGGGACAGAGTTGGCGACAGCACGCAGGACCACTGGAAAGCGTGACCAGTACGGAGCTGAAGGCTCACACTTGGCTGCAAGCCTAGATTCGACCTCAGCATTGCCTGCCGGGGGTTGGAGAGCAGACACGGAGCTGCGCACCCTCTGCAGACCTCCGCTGTGAAGTGTGGGCCATAATAATCACGAGACACAGCGGGGCGATGAGTGCCAACTGCTCCAAGCACCCAAATCATAGTAATTAATCACACAGCGGCCACCGCCACAGCAGTGCCTCAAATGCTGACAAGGGGAAAAGCGGGAGAGGTTTTTGTTTTGACATTGTTTTCAAGTTTTCACAGTTGCAAAGAAGGAAGCCACAACCAACCATGACCACAGCAGGGAGTAACTGAAGTCAGATAAGAAATCAATCGCTTCGTGCAGGGCTGTAGCAGGGAGGATAGCCTGGACAGAGATGGCACAACCAAGTACAATGGCAACTGAGACATACCAACATGCTGGCTGCGTTTTCTCCATCTTTGAAAAAAATGTGATTTCCCCTTTTATAAAGAAAACAACAACAAACCTCTGCAACGAACAATTTTCCTTTTTTTTTTTTTTCCTGCAAAGCTCTGTTCCACAGCGCTCAGTCCTTCTCGGCAGCTGCCCTCCTCATGGCGGCCAGCACGTTGCTCAGCTCCTCACGCTTCCCCTTGGTGCGGATGTGCATCCCCACCCTTTTCTTGATGAACCTGAGGATGTATTTACCCTTGGAGCCCTTGAACAGCTCCATGGCGCTCTACTCCTAGGGGGTGAAACTGCACGCCTCCCGGATCGCGTCCCTCACAAACTTGGTGTGTTTGGTGAGGCGTCCGTGGCGGCTGTGCCTCAATTTGCTCACATTCTTAGTCACCGTGTGGCCCTTGTTGAGGCCCACAGCCATGGAATAGTGGAGGGCCATGGCCACTGTTCTTCGGTGGTTGCTGTGGCGGAAACCAATTTTCAATCCTCATAGTAGATTATAAATGGACCTTGGGCTGGAGCTAGGAGGGAGGCCTGGTTCCCTGTCTCCCAGGAGAACTTCTGATGTCTAGTGCTGCCCCCTTGCGATGGTGTGACTTTTCAGCTCTTTCTCCCTTTGCAGCTTTGGGGAAGGGTGCGCTGCCATTGAGTGTGTAGGGGCCCCAGACTGATTCAGCCTGTAGGGCCTCAAGTGCTAGAGTTAAAGTGTACTCTATCCTCTGTCCTCAAGCGATCGCAACTGCTCTCTGTCCCTTTCTCTCTCTCTTCCTCCCATCACTGAGGCATCTCACGATTGCCCTGGCTCCTCTGACCAGGGCTATTTTTTTCCTGAAGATGTGCTCATAGCAACATAGTGGCCAGTGTTTGAGCAGGCAAATGGACTCATTCAAAGTACTGTGAACATGAGGGGCTTCCACAGCACAGGGATGGCCTGAAGAGCATGAGGCGGGGAATCTCTACCAACACAAGAGGTGAGCAGGCGCTCACAGGGACACAACAAGTTCCAGTCATGAGTCTGGAGTTCCCTGTCTCAGCCTCCTGCCATTTCAAAGTAGCAATTCATAGAGTTCCTCAGAGAAACCCAGGGCCCTAAAGTCAGCCACTGCCTCTACCAGAAGCAAACCTAGTGGCTTGTCCCCCTTCCCTTTACAGTCAGCTCTCTCACCACAGTGGCTGTTGCACAGGCTCTTACTGGGATACTGGAGTCAATAGTTCTGGAAAATGCCGTGCCAGCTCTTTCCCCACAAACAGAGGACTCCACAAGAAGGGGTAGGGGTGAAACCTGCATGGACCATAAGTAAGGATGTACAGAATGTTGTGTACATGCCAGCGTGGGCAGGCCAAGGCTGTGGTGCACAGACACTGGGGTTGACCTTGGCATAGGGTTTGATCAAACTCATTTATGAAGGAATGAGGAAATGAGAGAGAGGGGAGGAGAGAGAGGGAGAGAGAGAGAGAGAGAGAGAGAGAGAGAGAGAGAGAGAGATCAGTCTCTTTTTATCCTCTGGGTTAACTCGGCTCAGAATTCTATTCCCCAATAGCTGAATTTTGGTAACACTTTTTAAAGCTTGATTACCACAAGAAGATAATAATGAACAGGACTGCAGGGAGAGAATACCCCAGGCAAAAAACCTGGGAGTGCTCAAAATGTGCCAGCTGCTAAGAGCACAAAAACAGAAGCACAGAAAGTATAATGAAAGGGTAGTACTTTAGAATAGATGGGCAGCACTTAAAAATTAATAAATATTGCATGGGAGCCGTTATCTTGTTGGAGAAATAGTTAACGAATTATGCACTGTGATGGAGAACGAGAGGCAAGCTTGTCCCCCTCCCACCCTCCCTCCCGGCGTCTCTGCAGCAGAGAGAGGAGCCTGGGGAGACGATGGGATGAATCCTTGGGACCCCAGCCAGCGGCCTCTGTAGTGCTGCGTCTGTTCCCAGAAGCTGTTCTGCTGAGAAGGATGATTTGGAGCAGAGGCGGCTAGTTCGGCCGCCAGTCCATTTCCTTTTGGGCCTGATTTTGCATAAATCTTCTCTTTTTGGACTCTCCAAGTCTTCTCCCCCAGGGTCGGGGGTGGGGCTAGGACAGGATAACAGAAAGCCTGCCTTCTCAGCCCTTCTGAGCATCTACTGGGAACCATGCCTGTGTGAGAATAGTGTTTATGCTTGCAGTTTAAGCCTTGATCCTAGGCACCCTGCAAGCTTACATGCAGAGCATGTTTTCATGGGTCCTGTCCTGGGGCTCCATGAACCTGGCTCTCTTGGTCCCCCACCCCACCCTTGGCACTCTGTAGCACACCTCATTCCTCTAATAACCACACAGGCACTGCAGAGAATACCGAGCATGCAAATGAGCTGCTGTCCCCACCCACGCAGAGGTTAGAGTGTGCTGGAAATAGATTAAAACCACACAGGAAGTTGGTGAGCGCCCTCTCTAATAAGAAACAGCATCCAGATGTGCCTAAATAGGCTGAGGGCCCTCATTGTCCCATGGGCAAGGTTCCTAACATGCTAGAGCAGAAGAATCCCACCTTAAGACCCCTTAAGGGTTGGCAGCCCAGCTGCCAAGAACTTCAGTTAGTAAAGTAAACCACCTTCAGTGCTTAGAATTCTCAGTTCCCAAGAACCTCCTGGACCAAGGCCACATACTGCAGAGCTGGCCACACCAGTAGCAACGGAGAAAGCCGGGTGGAGCCTGACCTGTTCCCGAAAGGAAACAATCCTACTGGAGTTACCAAGCATCACAGCGCCCTGCAGCTGTTTTTGCCATGGGTGTTGAATGTGAAGGGCATCCCTAATGAGCATTCCCCACAGTGTTCTGGTCCCTGTGTCGATCTCTGGGAAAGTCGAGAGAGCCCCATCTCCCGGCTTCATGTTTGCCTCCAACCTGTCTTACCTCTTTGCTTTGTGGAAGAAGCCTGATCTATATGTAGCTGCCCCTCAGAGGCTGCGTTTACCTCTGCTGGCCCTGCCTTCCTGTCTGGAGTCCTGTTTGCTGTGTTACTCAAGGCTCTCTGGATGCTGGGGTTTCTGTTTTACACAAAGTGCTTGGCTTCTGTGCTGTTGCTCTTTGCTTTCCCTCTAGCTATCCTGTGTCCCTGGCCATCGCTTCTACTTCTACTCAGCTGGTCTGTGGGTGGCAATCCTTTGGACCTACTCTTGTTCTGCAACCCCCATCAAGCTTTCACTGTCTCCTCTACCCATGAGATTCCACAGTGCTACTGTGGCCTTTCTCCTGAGTCATCTCATGCTGTATTTGGATTATGCGCTTCATTAGAAATCCATCGGGCAGCACAAAGCACTCCATGATAGTCCCAGTGACTCCTGTTGATAGAGTAGCATCATGTGACAATTGTGGCATGCATAATCAAGTATGTCTGTACTGAAACATGAAAACCTGTGGGATTCTGTGCTTAAAATCATGTCAAACAGGACAAAAGGTCCCTTAAAGGAATCAGTGTCTGCTCACAATATTTTAGATCCCAATGATCCCCTGGAGATGAAGAGCTTTGGGATGGAGAGCCCCACTAGAATCACTCGCGCTTGTAGGAATTTTTTCTAACACTAAACCATTTTATTGGACATTAAAATAAAGTTGCAGATAGAATGACTCTTGAGTTTCATACTGCTAGTTTTGAGAGTACTCTAACATAAGGATAGTCCCCACCTAGAGGTCTGCTTATCCTACAGTACCCAAGGCAGACACAGGAGAGTGATCTGAGCCTCCTACCAATACAATATATTTGACCTAGAGTGATCACAGGAATTTAGAAGTGAAAACAACTACCTAGAAATCACGCTGAGGGTGTGATGTGACACCAGCTTGCTATGCCACCATGGCATATTCGTCAACACATAGGCTTCTCCTCCACTGAGCCAGGTGATCAGATTGGCATGGAAGACAATACCTGCAGTGTGTCTATTCAACACTGATGTTGGGCTGGGAGGCACAGAAATTCAATGGTCAATAAGTGGCCATGATTATGTTCATCGATGTCTCCTTCTATGGTGCTTTATCTGTCATAATTGTTTTTAAATAAGAAAATGAGCAAAAGCTCAGCTTCTAACCAAAGTGGAAGTATTGATTAACAAGCCAGATCAAAGTATATTTCCACAAGAAAGCAGCAGCCATCTCTGTAAAGAAGAAGAGGGACTTCTGCTAAGCCATCATCACCATTATATAGAGCCATTAAATATTTTTGGAACTTAGGGTTTCCCCCTCTAGCAACCAGAGTTATTAGCCTGACAAATGTCAAGTGCTAATCTAGAACTAATGAGATTTAATTTTATGAATTGTTTTCATAAATATTAGAAAACATCTTGAGAGAGACATACTGTATTATACATCTGGGTCCGTGATGAATGCATGCAAATGTTGTGGCCTAGCTCCTGAATTATTCATCACCATCATTTTATTTACATAGGAAAATGATACTTGATTCATTTGGCAGATTTTAAACTAAGGTTTCTATCAGTAAACTGAGCCCCTAGTGTGCAGCCAACGGGCACAAGGCAGTGGGAGGTACTTGCAGCCTTTATCTCAGTGAATTCCTTGATTCTTAAGAGAAAAAAGTGCATGTTTGATCTGGTCCATTTAAAAAGTCTTAGCTCCATAATGGTACTTGCAAATCTGCTTTCAAAAGAAACATTCTTCCCTTTTGTGTCTCTTTCATCCTGTCTGCCAGTACCCACTGCTTGCTCTCTTTCTTTCCAAAAGGGTTTTTCATGCTCAGATTTTTGTTGTTACTCTGAGATAACAAATAAAAGAACAGCAAGTTAAGAGGAACAGGAGGAATAACTTCAGAGGGTTCCTGACAGGCACCAGAGAGATGGCTCCCCTTGCCCCTCCACTGGCACAGGGAGTGCACCCGGAGCTGAGAAATATACAGCAGAATGGGCAAGACGCGGGACCAACTTCTTTTTCACTTAGTGATGTTCTGCTTTTTAGCACCTGGAGTCTCTGAGAAACCTTCTAGAAAACCACTTTCCAACTGTCATCACTTACTCTCTATTTTCCTATGAAAACTTGAGACCAAAGAGGGTTCCTTCCCCATGGGGATTCTTAGGCTCTTCCTCCACATTATTATGTCTGCCAAGGCCTGGACAACTTCCTGTGTAGGACTCTGCTGCAGAATCCTGGACTGCAGAATTTTTGGGTGAGCTCCCAGGGGTTTCTGTGCTTCAGGGAGAGGGAAGAGGACAGGGCAGGGCTGTCCTGAACTTGGCTCTGCATGCAAATTCAGCCAGATCCTGCCACCCCTGTGTCCGTCTCCTGTTCTTTATTCTATAATCTCAAGTAAGGAAACCACATAGCTGGAAGGAAGACAAAGGTAGCCCCCAATAGGTCAGGATTCAATGTTTCCCAGGCACCTTGCCTGTAACACTTCCTCTTAGCCTCCCAGGGCATCTTGCCCCAAACATTCCTTCCCTCAGCTTCCTAGATAACCTGCCCAACCACAGTCCCACCCTGCCCCACATTGTACTCTGGTCTCAGCTCACTTCCTCTTGACCTATGTTGGTCTCAGCTCACTCCCTTCTGACGTAAATAAATTTAAAGAGGAAGATCAATGATATCCACCTAGATCTAGCTGTTCCACCTCACCCCAAAACTTGTGATCTGGTTGTTACCTGGCTGCTCCAGCCCACAGTCACCCTCCCTGAAAGGTCCTATAAAGTCTCCTGCCCTGCTTTCTTCGCTGCTGTCTTGGTCCGCTAGACAGCCAGCCTGCTTGACGCCCCCAATAAATCTTCTACTCATGTCAGAATGCCTGGCCTGGTTGATTGCTTGGATTTTCACCTAACAGTCCCTGTTCAAAGGTCCTCTGACAGCTGTGTCTCATGTATTCCATTTGCCCATTTCTCTTTCCCCAGGACTCAAGTCTCCCTTCAGTTACTCTTTCTGCTTCCCCCTTCCCACTTCCCTTCTCCTACCAGTCAGTGTCTGGGGTGGAATCTGTTGTTCTTCTGTGGTGGATTAACTAATGAGCAACTTTGAACACCCAGCTGAACTCCATTAGTCTGGCGCTGGGTACGCGTGGCCCACTTGAGGATGGTTACTAATGGAATAAAAGGAAAACTGGAGGGGATTGTGGTACAGTATTGATCCTCCTGGAGAGGTTTGTCACACTGACTTTGCTCATGTGAACTCAGCTGCTCTCCTCAGAGGAGCTCAGGTCCTTGCTCTCACAGAGGATGTCTGTGGCTCTCTTTTGGGGGCACTCCAGTCCTTACCTGGAGTGTTGCCTCCGGACTCTAGTGTAGATCCCTCTTCCTGCGGGCGCAGATCATACCCCCTGTTGGTGGAGACCTTCTGGCTCCCACCACTGACCTTTCAGCCTTCCCAGTGTGGTCCTTGACACAGACTTGCATGAGACACCGTCCATGTGCTCTAGGCCTCCAGCTGGACTTGTACAAGATGTTGCCTTGGAATTCCGGCCCTCCGCAGGAGTGTTTGGATGTCTAGTGTGTGGACAGATCTCTTGTACTCTTCTGCATTTGACTCTTTGGGTGAACGTTATAAAAGAATTTTATGAATGATAGGTCCTGTATTAAATCCTTCCCTTTCTAAGCCCTGACCATCACACATCCCCTCGGGGGAATTATAGAAGCAGCTTCTAAAGATCACTCTCCTTCAAGTTGGGTCTCATATGCGTGAATGGTGAGGCCATCTGGGGACGGGTTCTTGCTTTCTTGGGCCCTCAGGTA
>PVKN010024860.1:0-14306 GCA_004027915.1 Capromys pilorides | reverse complement strand
CCAAAGGAAAATTGTGTGTGTGTGTGTGTGTGTGTGTGTGTGTGTTACTGTGGATTGAACCCAAGACCTTCCCACTGAGCTGCATACGCAGCCCATTAAAAAAAAAAAGCTGGGCATGATGGCACATACCTGTAATCCCAGCACTTGGGAGGCTGAGGCAGAAGGATCGGTGAGAATTCAAGACCAGCCTGGGCTACAAAAGTGAGCTCAAGGCCAACCTGAACTACACAGCAAGACCCTGTCTCAAAAAGAAAAAAAAAAAAAAAAAATATATATATATATATATATATATATATATATATATAATATAAATTGCTCAGATATATATAATTTATATATATAAATTTATATATATATAGATATAGATATATATAAATAAGTTGCTCAGATTGGGTTTGATGTCTAGTCCTGCATTGGCCTCAATGAGTGCTGGATTAAAGATATGAAATTCCATGCCACACCTAATGGGCAAGAATTCATTATTGCTTTGTCTTCTGACCGTTCTCAATGTTGTAACGTCATATTAATTAAACACAAGCGAGGCCCTACTATGTACGTACTATGTGTATGTCATAGGAAATGCAGCAAGCAAGGGTCTAATGTATGTTTCTCCATAGTTACTATGATGAAAACTTCAGTGGGAAGCAAAACCAGGACAGTTGGTGTGGTGCATGCCTATGATCCCAGCACTGGGAAGCCTGAGACAGCAGGGTCATATCGAGTTCAAAGCCAGCCTTGGCTACAGAGTGAGTTTAAGGCCACCTGAATTACACAGTGAGAACTTGTAACCTCAGAAGTAACAACAACCAAAAAAGTAAAACCAGGGGTGATTTTGCTCTTGTAAGCACATAGGAATTGAATTACAATCCAAGAAATTGCCCATATTCTTTACTTGTAAACTTCCTGCATCAAATATTCCATGGCATTAGGATAGTATTATTCCCAGATTTAACCAGGAATGCAAAAAAACAGAAACAAACCAAAAAAAAAAAAAAAAAACCAGGAATGTTTGCAGAGATTCAGATTGTCCATTATAAACATAATTTCAGAAGAGTTGACTGTTGCTAAATACTAAACATTTTCATCCTGAAGTTAAAATCATCTTTTGCCACGGAGAGGCATTTTTCCTTCCAATCCTGTTTAAAATCTATTTCCTCCATTCTCCAATTCCAGAAAGGTATTTACTTCATTGCCTCAAATAACTGATTGTACAGTGTGCATTAAACAACCTCACATTTTCTTCACAAGTTTTTTCATTGTCAGCTTTTTTAGATTTGTTGTGCTGTTGATACTGGATTATAATATGCACATGATAACTTCGTAATAAGTAACTGGTGGTTCCGGAATCTGTCCATTTACAGAGCTTTACTAGAAGTACAAGGTTTTGGTTTTGGTTTTGATTTTACATTTTAAAGTACGGGGGAAAACTTATTGTACCTTTCAACTGTAAAGAGGACCAGTGTCTACTGTTTTTAACTGTTGTTTTTCAGAGATGGTAAAGGAATTTATTTCCCAAAGGAAATTGCTCCTTGTGTTAGGGCCAATGAAGAAAACATTATTTATGTTTTTTCTTTTGTACAGTACTAAAGATTGAACCGAGGGTCTCCACATTGAGCTACACCTTTGCCCTATTTCTTTATTTGTATTTATTTATTTATTTATACATTTATTTATTTGAGATGGTTCCCTTACGTTGATCAGGCTGGGCCTGAGCTTGCAGTTTGGTTACCTCAGCTTCCTGGGTGCTGGGATTACAGATGTGCACTGCCGCATCCAGCTTATTTATGGGTCTTCGTAGGTCATCTGGGCTAGGCCTGAATATTCTGCAAACATTTGACAGTGCTGACCGTTTTTACTGCCTTAGAACTACTGACTTGAGATCCTTGGTAGCTGTGAAGCTGGACCTAGCATCTCAGGCTAGGATCCAGGTAAATTTCAAGAACTGTTAACCTATGTTAATGTGTACTCATCCCTATTCAACAAATGGGGGAGGGGATGTAAATAAGTTGGATAAGGCCCACATGACTCCAGTATGTCCCTTGTGTGTCAAGACAGCATATAAAGCTTGAGCTAAATGTCAGTGTCCCTCTGAGAAAGGACACACGTACCACTGGACATCTGCTAGCCTCCAGCTTGCTTATGCTCTGAGGACAGTTACTGTCCATTGCTCTGGTTAAGGCCTTGGTCCTTTCTCTGCTACTGTCTGCCTTGGCTCCACCCTGTCAGGCTTATCCTAAAGATCCTCCTGTTTTCAGCTTCCCCAGTACTGGGCCACCACAGCTGGGGGTGGGGTTGGTGTGGTATGTGGTGCCAGGAATCAAACCTGGTCCTTGTACTTGCCTAAGCAGGCACTTAGTCCGCTGAGCTATCTCCGTGGTTCTTTGCTGTCTCTCTCAACAGCTGTAGCTCTATTCAGGAAATACACCTTCTTGGAGGTCTGGGTCCCTTTTCTCTGCACCAACTGGTACTCTGTCAGAAGCTTCCTATGCAGCATGCAGAATCAGCCCATCCTGTGGTACCTTGTCCTACTGCCTCCTCACCTGATCGGCTCTCTCAGCTGGAGAAGTCATCCCTCTGGGGTGGTGATTTCTGGGGAAGCAGGGTGTCCTTTGAAGGACACACACCTCTGATCCACTGGGTGACTTGTGGGGCTGGTTCTCACAGTGCTTTGGAAAGAGCGTACCCAGTACCGGTTGTCTGTGGTGACCACTGAGACGTGGCCCAGTTGCATAGCCTCCCCCAGGCCCTCCTTCCGCTGTGCTCTGTTCCTTCCCTTCCCCACCTCGGCATTCTCCCTTTGCTCCTCTCCTAAGGTTTGCACTGTGCTCACTGGAACCCTCCCTCTGGAGTTGATGAAGACCTGTGGCCTTGGCTTATTCTTCCCTTTCCCTCCCCTCTGACTGTCCCCAGACATTTCTTGTCGCCCTTTGAAGGGAAGTTGCTGATTCTGCCAGTGTTTATCAGGGTTCAGCATTCCAATTCCTTTATGCTGCTTGCATACCATTCCTCCTCCCTCTCTGTGTAAAAGCCCATTTCTTTGGTGTTACTGCTTGATGGTGCTGCCTCTTGGTCTGTGCCACTTTGTATCTCAGGAGGAGCATGTCACCCCAGTTCACTGAGGACTCCACCCTAAGACCCACCATCCTTGACGACTTCAAGGCCTAAACTCGAGCACCAGCCCCCGCCCCACACCACATGCTTTCACACCCAGGGAGCCGAGCACATGCTGTCCAGGCGCCTGTATTCACTCCTCCTCTCCTCTCCCTTTCTTGGGGGTGTCTTACAGTCTTGGGGTCTGTGAGTCTCCTCTCCAGAGCAGCCTATTAAAGGCTACCTTATCAAGTGGGTGCCCCTACTGGTCTTTGTCACTACCTTTCTAGTATCACTTCTTCATAAAGTCTCTCACAGTGTGTGATTATATACTTGCTGGTTCCTTTTATTATTTGTCACCTTTACCACAAAGGCAGGAGCCAGGCCAGTTTTGATACTCTCATAGTCCCGGTACCTAGAATAATGCACATAGAACCCCAGAAATACTTACAAATGAAAAACTAAATTAGTAACTGAAAATGTGGTGGAACTCGAGGTTCCAGCAGGAGTAGAGCTCGACAGGGAGGTTTTCTCTGCTGTACCTTGCCTAGAATAAGGAACTAGCCATTTTAACAGATCACCAAGATGATGCTGATGCTCTGATAATGTTTGGAAAAAACTGCACTGGGGAAAAGCCTTCACCCACAAACTGCTGACCTAGCCTCCAGAAACTGCTGCAGCCAGGAAGGTGAATCATTCTGGGATTTTATGGGGTTCCCCAGCACTGATGTAAACAGAAGCTCAGCAAAGGCCCTTTCACTCAGGTAATAAGCTGAAAGCATGGGAGAGGAGACTGCTAGAACACTGTCGAGGCTGGAAGGCAAGCAGTAATTGTAGTTCTTTATAGCTTTCTGTTTGTATTTGTACAAAGAATTCAAGAGAGTAGCATTTCAGTACCGATGCATGAACAGGGCCAGAGCTATTGAAGTTCTTCAATAACCACACAGCTCACACTTCAGAGATGGGTTTGATTCTCAGAAACACTCAAAAGCCGCTTGGACTTGAGTTTGCTGTGGGCAGGGAAGATGGGAAATCCTGTACGCTGGGGTCTGCTGGTGGACACCTGTGTCACCAGCACAGGGGCTCTTCCTGTTTGGTCTGCAGAAGAAACTTCACTTCTTATGGGACAGAAATGGTGACCCAGAAAACACTTTTTTTTTTTGTCCCCCACAATGATTCGCAAAAGCTGTGCCTTTTCTCCCTGCACTGGGCCGGCTGGGAGTTCTCCAGTGCTTGCTGTGAGCAAGGGGCGGGGAGGGGGCTAGCTGTGAAGCAAGGGGCGGGGAGGGGGCTAGATCCACAGAACCTAGGAGGATACTCAGGCAGTTCTGTAGGCCAGGTTCCTTGAAAGAGAGTCTCACGGTGGGGGAGGGTGTGAAGGGAAGCGCCGTACCAGGCTCTGGATCCTCATCATTAGAAGCGCAATGAGCTTCAGGTGTCATCCTCAGGCATGTGGGTGTTCTCAGGCCCATGCAGACAGTGTCCCACTCCAAAGCCGACCCTCCCTCTTCTCTGCCCTCCCTGCCTTTGTTGTCCCTGTAACCTGTCTCTGCTACCAGGATGGGTAGAGGAAACACTCTGGGGCTGAAGCTGAGAAGAAAGAAATGGAATCACCTTACCTTTGTTTGCATCACTCTTGCATCTCATTAAAAAAAAAACAAAAGCAAAAGGGCCAGCCAGATAGCTCAGCTCAGCAGACTAAAGCGTCTGCTTAGGTAGGTGGCACAGGGGCCAGGGTTCGATCCCCATTGTACCGTGCTGGCCCCATCCCTAGGGCACGCTGAGATGGCAACTGAGACTGGGCGTGGTGGCTCCCAGCGCTTGGGAGGCTGAAAACAGGAGAATCACTACGAGTTCGATCTACATAGTGAGACCCTGTAGACCCTGTACTAAATAAAATAAATACATATGTAAAAAATTTTAAAAAGCAGACGTGTTTCATCATAGGTCTCAATATCTTCTACTAGTTTTCTCCCGGTCTACATTTTCAGATTCACTTTCTCCCTGCTAGCATGATTCTTAGGTGCTTAGAACTTTGGACTTAAACAGAATCTGTCTCCCTTTAAACCTAGAGAGTAGTACTAGGGAGATAGCTTGGCAGTCTAAGCACCAGCCTGGCAAGCACAAGGTCACAAGATCAATCCCCCATACTGCAATCCATGCCAGCCCTGGAATCCTGGGCACGCCATGCTGGCCCTGAAACCTGGCATGGCGGCGCATGCCTATAATCCCAGCATTGAGGAGGCTGAGACAGGAGGATCTGTATGAGACTGTACTGTGCAGTGAGGCCCTTCATTGAAAGAATTAAAACAAAAACAAAAGAAAACAAAGTTCCCTTTTATTATATTAATGTTGACTTTATGGAAGCTGTGTGTGGTTTTCCCTTCCCAGTGTCGCTTTCTTTACTCTCACACCAGGCAGGTGTGTGATAAAATGGTAGACTACTGTTCTAGACTACTGCTACTGTAGTAGCATTGTAGACTACCGCACTAGACTACAATTTGGTATTGTGGGTGATGAGGTGTAAAGGAGAGGACCACACTGCTGTCTCTTTTTCTTTCTTTCTTTTTCTTAAAATGTATTTAGTACAGGGTCTACAAGGTCTCACCATGTAGTCCCAGACTAAGAAGATCATGTGGGAATCCCTGGATCAATATCCTGAGAGTCACCGGCTCCACTCTCGGGTGGCCCTGCTAGGGTCCACTATGAAATCCCACTCCAGCCTCTGGGCCAGGTGGACTCCAGCCCCTCTCCTTTGCTCTCCTGTCCAGCCCCAAACAATGTGACTGTCTTCAGGCTCACCATCTCCTCTTGCTCCCAGGATCCACCAACCAAATTCCCAGGCCCCTTAGTTGCCCCCTAACCTGCTTGACTCTGCCTCAGGGTTTGCTGGGGTACAGGAATCCACGTATCTTTTGATCACTGTAGGTTCAGTTCCTTCCAACCTGAAAAAAGTACTCAGAAGTCCTTACCTCAATGCCCCAGCCCACAGGCTTCTGTCCTTGATGGTTTCCCCTTGATTTCGATAATTCACTTTCATATTTTATCTGTCTCATCTCCATCCTACCTCCCTCCTGGCTGTTGCTTTGATTTTTTTATTCATTTGTTCATTCATTCATTGTTCTTATGATCCAGGATTGCTTTTGCTATTCTAGGTCTCTTCTGGTTCCATACGAATTTTAGGATTTTCTCCCCTGGTTCTGTGAGGAATGCTATTGGTATTTTGACTCAGATTGTATTAAATCATCTATCAACTGCAGAAGAATTACCTTTTTGGTAATATTGATTTTTCCTACTTAGGAACAGAGGATATCTTTCCACTTTGTGATACCCTCCTCAATCTCCTTTCAGAGTAGTAATACTTTCAATGCATAAGTCTTTCACTTCTCTGTTGGGGTAATTCCTAAGTGTTTAATTTTTCCTGAAGCTATGGGGCATGTTACTATTTTCCTAGTTCTCTTTCTCAATGAGTTCATTATTAGTGTTTAGGAATGTTAGTGATTTTGATGTTTTGATTTTCTATCTTGTTACCTTGTTGAATTTGCTTATTAGTTCTAGGAATCTTTTGGTGGCATTTGAGGGTACCATCTATGTACAAAATTACATCATCTGCAAATAAAGAGAATTTGATTTTCTTCCTTTCCTATAATACTTCCTTTTTTTTTCTTTCTCTTGCCCGATGGCTCTGCTGGCTAAAGTTTTGAGTAGTATATTGAACAGGAGTCACAACGGTGACTATCCTTACGTTGTGCCTGAGTTTAGAGGAAAAGCTTTCAGTTTTTTCTATTTAATATGATGCTGGCAGTAGATTTGTAATAAATACTTTTATCAGATTGTGATAAGGCCATTCTACACCTATATTCTTTTGTGTGTGGGGGGGGGGGGTGCTGGGGATTGAACTCAAGTGCTTGCGTTTGCCAGGCAAGCGCTTATTCTACTGAGCTATCTCCCCAGCCCCTCTATACCTATATTCTTTAGGGTTTTTATTTCTTCTTAGATTGGTTTTGATAATTCATATGTATCTAGGAATCTATTCATTTCTTCTGAATTCTTCAATTCATTAGAGTACAGGTTTTTGAAGTAGCTACTAATAATCTTTTGGATTTTAGCAATGTATATTGTGATTTTGCCTCTTTCGTTTGTCGTTTAAAATTAATTAGTTAATTAGCTTGATGTAAGTTCTTACTATGCAGTCAGACTTGTAGTAATCCTCGTGTCTTAGCTTCCCCAGTGCTGGGATTACAGCATGCACCACTATTCTCTCACTGTGTGCCCAAGGTTCTGGGACCTACACAACGTGTGGTACAAGGGATCAAACTCAGGTCCTTGCGCTTGCCAGGCAGGTGCTTAGGCTGCTGAGCTATCTCCCCAGCCTGCCTTTTTCATTTCTAATTGCATCAACATGGGTCTTTTCTCTCCTTCTTTTGGTAAGTTTGACTAAGCTTTTGTTCATTCTTTTGAAGAATCATCTCTTTGATTCACTGATTCTTTGTCCTGTTATTTCAGTCTCAATTTCATTAATTTCTGCTCTTTAGCGTTGGATTTAGATTGTTCTTGTTTTTCTGGGACACTGAGGTACATTATTAGATTATTCTTTTGGGCTTGCTCTGTTTTTCTGATGTGGGCATTCCCAGATATAAGCTTCTCTCTGAGAGTAATTTTCATTGTGTCTGATAATTCTGGTATATTGTGTTGGTATTATCATTTATTTCTGGGAACTATCTAATTCTTTCTATGACCAACTGATTATTCAACAGCATATTATTTCATTTTTGTGTGTTCTCATAATTTCTGTGGTATCTTTTGCCACTGACTTTTAGTTCCAGTACATTATGATCTAATAATATGTGCGAGATAGTTTTGGTTCTTCTAAGTGCCCTTTATGAACAAGTATGTGGTCTGTTTTGGAGAAAGCTCCATGTGTGGCTGGGAAGAATAAGCATTCTGTTATTGGATGGAACACTGCAGATATCTGGTAAGTCCATTTGTTAGAAAGTCTGGTGGAACTCTGACATTTCTTTGTCAATGTTTTGTTTCTGTGGATCCATCTACTTTTGACAGTAGGGTATGGAGGTCACCCATATACTTGCATTGATATTTATGTCAACTTTTATGCCCACTAGTGTTTGTTTTTTGAAGTTGGTTCAGTGAATGTACATTGATAAATGTTAGCACTTCCGATTGAATTGTTCTCATGACTAATATTTAGTGACAATCTTTGCCTTTTTTTTTCTCCTTTCTATCTTTGCCTCTTTTGAGTTTTGGTTTAAAGTTTACTTTGTCTAAAAATAGAATTATTACTCCTGCTTATCTTTTGGGTCCTGTTGTATGAAATATCTTTTCCATCCTTTGGTTCTTAGTCTAAGTTTCTTTTTGGATTAAACTTTTTTTTTTGGTCTTTTTGAGACAGGGTCTCATTATGCAGCTCAGGCTGGCCTTGAGCTCACTTTTGTAGCCCAGGCTGGTCTCAAACTCGCACCGATCCCCCTGCCATAGCCTCCCAAGTGCTGGGATTACAGGCGTGCACCACCATGTCCAGCTTCTCTAGCAACTTTTAAGAGAATTTTTTTTTAAATGTATTTTGTGTAGGGTATCACTATGCAGCTGAAACTTGTAGTGAGCCTCCTGTCTTTAAGCCTCTTAGCCCTGGGATTACAGGCATGCACCACCACATCTGGACTGGATCACTGGCTCAGCACACCTGTAGGCAAGGCTGGCATGGCATGTGGTGCCAGGGAACAAACTCCAGTCCCTGCACTGCCTAAACAGGCGCTTAGTCCACTGAGCTATCTCACTGGCCCTTCCAGTGACTTTTAAGATTCTGTCCTTGTGTTGGACTTTTAGGATTTTGAATATGATGAATTACGGAGAAGTTCTTTTCTGATTGTGGTTATTTGGGGTTTTTATATGCCTTAACCAGCTGTGTGTTAAATTATTCTCCCCATACTTGGCAAGTTTTCCGGTATTATTTCTGTAAAGAGTTTTTCTTTTTATGCTATTTGTGTTGTCTTCTGATTTGTTTCACTAGTTTAAAATAACTAGATTATCCTTCTTTGCATCACCAAGAAGCTATTAGATCCATGTAACATATTCTCTTGTTTTTAATGTATCTCTGAGTATATTGTCACTGCACTGACCTTCTAGTTCTGACATTGTCCTTGCAATGATCCCTTCTGCTGCCCATACTTTCAATATAATATTTTATCTTCTGGATTTCTGGTCCATTTTTGTGAACCCTAATTCTTATTCATTTATTTATTTTGTCTTTTTGAGACAGGGTCTCACTATGCAGTTCAGACTGGCCTTGAGCTCACTTTTTTGTATCTCAGGCTGGTCTCGAACTCACACCAATTTTCCTTCCTCAGCCTCCCAAGTGCTGGGATTATAGGAGTGCACCACCACGTCCAGTTATGTGAACCCTAATTCTTTGGTCTTTCCTAGTTTGTATTTCAGGTTAGCATTTCATTGGTGTCTTCTGTAAGCTCACTGATTCTTTTATCGAATAAGTCCATTGTTTGTTTAGTGTTATCATTTTTTAGCTCACTGAAGACCTTATGGATTCTTTTTTTTTTTTCTCTTTAATCATTTTGTATAATTTGGCTATTTGGCTTTTAATTTCCTGTCAGTGCTCCTTGGAGCAGTTTTTGGAAGTTTGGGGAACATTTTGCCTTATTTTCTCACATTTCTAGTGTTTTGTGGTGTGCACGTGTGCACATATGTGTGTGTGTGTGTGTGTGCGTGTGTGTGTACACTGACGACTGTGGATCAGTTATGGAATGACTTTGTTGCCTGTATGGAGATGGGTTAGTTAGTGTCTGCTTTCCAGTGATGCACTTGGGCATGGTTAACTATAGGCCTCTGCCTCTGTACCAAGATCTGACCATGTCTGCTGATTTGTGAAGACGGTGCAGCGTAACTGATGCAACACCAAGCACTCTGGAAATGACTGTAATATTGTTGATGACACAAAGACAATCCAGATATTGGCATACTATAAAAACCAATTAATAACAATAACTACAATATCCTAGAAATAACAATGAAATCAGCAACAATAACAAAGTCAAAGACAAACTGGATGTTAACACACTGTAAGAACCAATAAAGGGGGCCAGAGAGATAGCTCAGCGGTCTAAAGCACCTGCTTAGGCAAGCTTAGGCAACCACAGGGACTGCGGTTCGATCCCTGGCACCACATGCTGCGCCAGCCCCACCCTGAGGGCAGGCTGAGATGGCCATAACATAAATAAATAAAGTTTCTTTTGGGGCTGGGGAGATAGCTCTGTGGCACAAGTACCTGCCTGGCAAGTGCAAGGTCATGAGTTTGAATCCCAGTCCCACACACACAAAAAAGAACCAATAAAATCTATAGCTATACCAGTCTTAACAATGAAAAGAGATCTATAATTATAGACATAAGATAAGCTAAATATTGACATAATAAATATCTAATAAATGCAACAACTATATTACCATTAACAATAGAAAAGAATCCAACAATAATGACAATCAACTAAATAACTAAAGATTAATAAAATTCAATGATAATATTAGTAAAGACAGTGTCTGGGGAATGGTCAAATGAAAGAAATTAAAAACTGAAAAATAAAGAAAAAGAAAATGAGAAGGAGAAGACAAAGGCAAGATAAAGGATCTTATTAAGGAGTAAAAATTTTAACAGAATTAGATAGAAATAAGATAGAAATAACAGAATAAATAGAAATAACAGAATTAGATAGAAATAAGAGAAATAAGAGGGCCAGCAAGATAGCTCAGTGGACTAAGCACCTGCTTAAAGCAAGCACAGGGACTAGGGTTTGATCACCACATGCCGTGCCAGCCTCACCCCCAGGAGCACTGAGCCAGCCACCAAGACCTGGCATGGTGGTACATGCCAGGAATCCCAGCTCTGGGGAGGCTAAAAATAGGATCAATATGAATCTGAGTTGTGTAATCAGGCCCTGTACCAAATATATATATATATATATATATATATATATATATATATATATATATGAAAAAAGAAACAGAGCAAAATAAAAAAGAAATGAAAACCAAAGAAACAAAAAATAGAATCTAAAAAAAAAATGAAGAGGGGCCAGGATGTAGCAGAGCAGCGCGGCGACTGCCTGGCAAGGGTGAGGTCCTAAGTTAGATTCCCAGTAACAAAAAACACAAACCAAAATCAAAACAAAAAGCCAATGAAAAAAAAAAAAAAAAGAGAAATGAGTCCCCCTACAATCTCTCCATGATTTTGAACAAGTGGTTTCTTTCCAGGATCTATTGGGAATCCCAGACACGGGGGAAGGATACTGAGTCACTGGTAAAATCTACTTTGTTTCCATACTCCTGCTTGTGTGTGTGAATGCTGGATCTTGCCTCACCTCTTCCACTGGGTATGGTCAGTCAACGGTCTCTGCCCTACGGCTGCATTCACTCCAGCCATTCCAGGCCTTTCTGTCCTCCTTTGTTCCCCAAGTCGTCGCTTTCTCTGCCTAGTTTTATGGTCTGTGGCTTTTCGAGATGCTCACCCTGATCCAGAGCCCCCTCTGTCCATATACCCCAGGGTGTGGCAACTGTTCAAACCAAGGCATATCAGGTCATATTGGTAGACTGGGGAAAGCAAAGAGACTGTTATATTCTGTGCTGGATGTGGGAGGCAACCAGATGAGGTGGGGGTTGTTGAGTACTTGGCTGGACTTAATGCCGGCACTTTGAGACCCAGTCTCCTCTGAAAGCCACACTTGACCAGTCTGGTTCTTGACAGGAGAATTTCCTTCAAAACCTGAGCTTAAATTTCTCAGTGTGAGGTTCATGTCAAGCCTGGCTCTGACTGTCACTGTCCCTGTGGCCATCTCAGTTACTGAAGTAGGGTAACTTCAGAAACCCTGTCATGTAGTTTTTCTGCAGTTGCTCTGTAGCTTAATCTTTTTTTTTTTTTAAACTTTACTTATTTATATTATGACCAGCTCAGCCTGCCCTAGCAATGGGGCTGGTGCAGCATGTGGTCCTGGGGATCGAACTGTGGTCCCTGCGGTTGCCTAAGCTTGCCTCAGCAGGTGCATTAGACCGCTGAACCATCTCTCTGGCCCTAAGATAAGAGACTTTTTTTGTGTGTGTGGAACCAGGGTTTGAACTCATGACCTTGCACTTGCCAGGCAGGCACTTGTGCCACGGAGCTGTCTTTCAGGCCCCAATATTTTTTTTTTCTTTTTTTTATGGCCAGCTCAGCCTGCCCTGGGGGCAGAGCTGGTGCAGCATGTGGTGCCAGGGATCGAACCGTGGTCCCTGCGATTGCCTAAGCAAGGGGTTTAGACTGCTGAACCATCTTGCCGGCCCACTCTGTAGCTTAATCTTAATCAATTAACCCCTTGCCCAAACAGCTTCTGATTAAACACTTTTAAGAGTGGTGGGCACTGCACTGAGTCTCTACCTTGCCTTGAAACCCTTTTGGAATAAAATCCTACAGAGCATCTGCAGTCACAGTCACTGTGGGCTTTCCTCAGGGTAGTGCTGCCAGCCTGGCCCATTGTTTCTCTCTGCAGCCGCCTCCTCTGAGCTCACCTTGTGTTAGTGGACACAGGTGCCCTTCCCCCCAAGCTCTGGCTAGCTCCCCAGACTGCTTTCTTTCTTTGTTTTCTCTTCCTTGCGCTCCTTTTCTTCAACTTCTATGTAGTTCTTAGTTCTCCCTGCCAGTTCGTTTCTGATTCCCAGATGCCTACTTCTTTTTTTCTTCACCAAGTTGTTTCCAATTCCAGGCTTTGCAGTGGCTATATCTTGCTGACAGTCTTTAGTCCACTGTTTTTGGTCATGTCTGCAGTCTATTTTTCACCAAAATGTCTTGTGTCCTATGTTTGTCAGCTTTCTGTCACTGTAACAGAATATCTGAGATAATAATCCTAAAAGAAGGAAAAAATTTTGGCTCATAGTTTTGGTGTGCATGAGCAGTTACCTCCAGTGCTTTTTGGCCCGAGGCGATGCAGAGTATCAGGATGTGAGAGAGGAAATCTGTGCACCTGACAGAAGCCATGAGTCAAGGAGCAAGATAAAAGGGCTAGAGCCCCCATCTCGTCTTTAAGGATGTGGCCTCAGTGATCTGTCTCCTTCTACTGGGCTCCAGCTCTCAAAGGTTCCACAAGCTCTTAGTAGTTCCACAGAATGGTGACCAACCTTTCAAAGTACAGCCTTTGAGGAGGACTTAAGCTTTATACAACACATGCTAATAAGATGAGTAGTAGTTGGGCTCACAAACAGCTTCATGGGGGACGGGCTGGTTTCTGAAAAGACCAGGGCAGTGGGCTCTGATTGTGTCCCCCAGAGGGTGTGCAGTGGAAGCTTATTCCCCAATGCAAGTCCTGGGAAGCGGGGGTGCGTGAGAGGTGATTCAGCTGGAAGGTCAGAGTGGACTCCTGCCAATAGACAGGGAGTAGGTTACTTATTGCTGCAGCATCAGTTGTCCTTATAAGAGGACAAGTTCAGTTCCCTCCTCAAGTTCTCTTTCTCAACCTCTTTTTCTTATCTCTTTTCACCTTCTCACCACAGAATGTGATGCAGCAAGAAGGCCCTCACCAAATTTCAACACATTAATCTTGGACTTATCTGCCCACGGAACTGTGACAAATGCACTTGTTTCATTCTAAATTACTTAGGCTGTGGAATTCTGTGAGAATAGCACAAAACAGACAAGGGAGCGTGATCAGAAGGCAAATGCTGTACTGCTGAGCTACATCCCCAGTCCTGTTATTATAATGTACTCTTACCATGTTTTTATCCATACTACAACTGCAGTTTGAATTGAGGATCTTCCTTGATAAAATATGCAAACTATGAAGAAAAATATCATATATACAGCCTAACACTGGCCTAACCAGGAAATTCTCTCGCATCTTATTTATGTCTTCTGACTAAGCAGACTTGGAGAATGAATTGTAAGTTATGGAATGGGAGTCAAAATTAGAAAAGCGAAATCTGGTAAGTAAAACACGAATTCTTCACAGAGCCTGAGTCATTTGAAATGAGAGGAAAAACTGATAGATGGTTGAGAAGGAAATGTTTGACTGAAGCTGGCCTGCTGTACCCATAGCTACCTGCCCACAAGAATGTGGCTCCCTGGTGACAGCTGTGCTAATTATAGAAAACTGAGTGGAAGATGAATTATGTAAATTTACATTGACTGAGGATCCCATTGCAGCATTTAGGAATTTTGATTATTCAAA
>PVKN010024859.1:0-14309 GCA_004027915.1 Capromys pilorides | reverse complement strand
AGTACATGAAGAAATGCTCCACATCACTAGCCATCCATGAAATTCAAATTAAAACAACACTTAGATACTATCTCACCACAGAAAGAATGGCTATCATAAAAAAATCAACCAACAACAAATGTTGGAGAGGCTGTGGGGAAAAGGGAACACTTCTCCACTGCTGGTGGGAATGCAGATTGGTGCAACCATTATGGAAAGCAGTGTGGAGGCTCCTTAAAAAACTAGAACTGGAAATCCCATTCAATCCAGCTATCTCCCCCACTTCTGGGAATTTTCCCAGAAGAACTGAAAACATCATACCATAGTGATATCTGTGCATCTACATTTATAGCAGCCCAATTTTTAATAGCCAAATCTTGGAAACAACCCAAATGCCCATCATTTGAAGAATGGTTGAAAAAGATGTGGTATTTTTTTTTTTTTTTTTTTTTAATAATTCAACTTTTTTTATTTCACATACAAGTAAGATTCAAGTAACCAGTGTCTGCTGTTTCTTCTTTTTTGCGTATTGTTTTTGGGTCTTTTGTTTTGTATTTTTTTGTTTTGTTTTTTGTTTTGGTGAGAGTGCACGGGATTACTAGAGGTTTAACCTAGGGCTTTCCATTAAACTGTATTTTTTTTTTATTTTTTTATTTTGAGACAGTCTCCCTGAGTCATTGAGCTACCTAGGCACAGCTCAGATTTATGATCCAGTTGTGCTGGGATTAGAAGTTTGTACCACCATACCCAAATAAGTTCTTCTTTTTGATTGATTGATTGATTAATTATCTTTTTTGAGACAGAGTTTCAATATGCAGTTCAGGCCGGCCTTAAAGTCACTTTGTAGCCCAGGCTGGCCTTGAAGTTATGTAATCCTCCTGCATCAGTTTCCTGAGTACTGGGATTATAGGCCTGCACCACCACAGCCAGCCTAAGACCTTCTTTTTAAAGGCAGAATGATTTCTCATTTTGTGTATGTGTGTGTATATGACTATAAGACATTTTCTTTTTATCCTTTGGTCTTTCTATGGAGTTTTTTTCATATCTTGGCTAATATGAATAATAATGCAATGTACATAGCAATATAGATATCTTATCGATATACTGATCTTTTTCTCTTGATGTTGTCTTAGTTACTTTTTACTTGTTGCTGGGACAAATACCCAACACTCAAAATGAAGGAAGGAAAGGTATATTTAGCTCACAGTTAGTGGAGGTTTCAGTCCATATGCAGCTGGCCCAAGGCTGAGTGGAACAGGGCAGAGGGCATCCAGTTCATGGCGGCGGAACAGCAACAATCGTGACAGAGGCAACTGACCAACCAGGGTATCAAGGGCAACAGTGCTAGACTGTCTCTCTGTCTCTCTTTATATTACATTCGGGCTCTCTGCCTCAGCCTGTCCACCTTAGGCCACACCCATAATCCCAGCCATACTGAGACCGATAACCCCATCAGTAGTAAAACACATAATCCCAGGGGATCATGAGTCAAGTCTCAAACTCTAGAAGTCCCCACATCATGATTGCATGAGGCTTTGGGGGGACAACTAAACATAAACCATAATAGATGTATACCCAGAAATAAAAATGCTTTGGATAGCATGACCATTTTAATAATATTAATTCTTCTAATCTATGAACACAGGATATTTTCTCCTTTATCTGTATCTTTTCCAATTTCTTTCGGTGTTTTATAGTTTCACCTCTGGTTAAATTTATTTTGAAATATATTATTTTTGTTACCGTCATTAAATGGGATTGTTATTTTCTTCAGAGAGTTTTTGTTAACATATAGAAATACACTGATTTTTATATTGATCTTGTATCCTAAAGCTCTCAGAGTTTATTAGTTCTAACAAGTTTTGGTAGGCTCCTTACGGGTTTTTATTGTTATTGTTTTTATAGACAATATTATATCGTGATATCTCGAGACAGTTGTCATTCTTCCTTTTTGTATGGATGCCTTTTTTTTTTTTCTTTTCTGTGAAGTTACTCTTGGCAAGACTTCCACTAAAGGTGGTGAGTAGGCATCCTTGTCTTGGTGCTGATGTAGAGATAAAGTTTCCAGCTTTTTACATTTGACTGATGTTAGCTATGGATTTGTGTGACATTCATTATGTTGAGAAACTTTCCTCCCATATTTAATTTGCTGAGAATTTTTATTCTGAAAGATTATTGTTTTCTTTTTAATCTTTTTTTACTTACTTGATACAAGGTCTCGCTACACAACTCAGACTTGTAGTAATGCTCCTGTCTCAGCTTCCCCAGCAATGGGATTACTTGTGTGCACCACCACATCTGGTTTTGGTGACCAGCTCAGTGCAGAGCTGGAGCAGCATGCAGTACCAGGGATAGAACTCAGGTCCTTGGCGTTTGCCAGGCACTTAGGCCACTGAACTATCTGTCCAGCTGGATATTGTGTTTTCTAAACCTATTCTTCATTCTGTTAGAGTGGTGTTACATTTATTATGTATATCGAACTATCCTTGCATTTTAGAAATAAATTCTATGTGATCCTTGCAATGTAATGTTCAATTTGGTTTTCTAGTGTTTCATTGAAGATTTTTTTGTATCTATGTTCATCTAAACTCTGGCCTGTAATCTTTTGTTGGGGAGAGGGGAGTGAGAGAGTTGGTTTTTAAGACAATATGGCCTCCTGAAATCAGTTTGAAACTGTTCTATCTCTTGAGTTCTTTGGGAGAGTTTGAGAAAGACTAGTGTTAATTATTCTTTAAATGTTTGATAAAATTTACCAGTGACACCACCTGAGCCCAACTTCTAACTGCCGTTTCTCAAGTTTTAAAAAATATTCATGTTTTTAAGCTATTCTGCTTTAATTATCTGTCGTGTGGTCAGGCTTTATTACTCTTATAATCCAGAACAAAAGGTTATTTTGAATATACTATTTGGTTATAAATTTCACAAGTTATTATACTTAGCTACTTTGACAAATAACATCAGATTCTTTATTAAAAGTGTATATGTAAAGACAGACTGTTTTATTTAAATATTGAGCCTGTAATATCTGCCACAGTACCTAGCCTGGAGTGACCAACTTAATAAATACTTGTCGATTTAATGAAGAAAATACTTCTCATTGCTATTAACTCTTTCCCCTTATTTTAGGAACTTATAATTAAAACTGTATTAAGCTCAGCAAGAGATGAGCCCTCTGGTCCTGCACGGTAGGTCACATGTTTTTATCATTGTATTGTTTAAATTTTTGATAGTAGGAATTGAACTTCAGTCCTGTTACTTGCCAGGCAGGTGCTATGCCGCTAAGCTGCATCCCATCCTAGATGCATATTTTTATACTTAATGTAATTATTTGTATTTGGAATCTTACTTTGGGAGTGAGTGAGTGAGTTTGTTTGTTTGTTTGTTTATTTATTTATTGTGGGCTTAGCCTGTCCTGGGGATGGGGCTGGCGCAGCATTTGGTGCTGGAGATCAAACTGCAGTCCCTGCAGTTGCCTAAGCTTGCTTAAGCAGGCACTTTAGACCACTGAGCTATCTTGCTGGGCCTTGATTGAATTATTGCAGCATATAAAAACCCATTTTAAACTTTTTAAGTTCAAATTATTTGAATGATCTAATATTCTTTTTATGACTACATATTAATGGCATTTCACTAAAAATAAAGACTTGTGACACACTATATCTTAAAAGTATTTTTCATTTTAAGTATATTTTCCTTATCTTCTGATTGTATTTATCATTATCTCTTACGTAGTGCAGTGTAGCAATAGGTGCCCAGTGAGTGTGTGCTGATTTGAATTACAAAATATTTTTATTGTAGAAAGTAATATAGCTAAGAAAAACTATATTTTAATTGGTCATAATTGTAATAGAATACAAGTCATGAGATTTTTACTTTTCATTTTTTATGTCTTAAACATTAGAGACTGACATTTTGTTTTAGTAAATAACCCCAAATGATTTGAAATTTAAATGAGCAGATTTCCAGAATCATACTATGTTCCTTCTCCCCAAAACATCAAGTTCTTTTTTTTAATGTATTTGGTACAGGGTCTCACTATATAGCTCGGACTCATAGTGATCCTCCTGTTTTAAGCCTCCCCAGCTGTGGGATTACAGGCGTGCCCTACCACGTTCAGTCTCTATGGCCGGCTCAGAGCTCCCTGAGGACAAGGCCAGTACGGCATGTGGTGCTGGGGATTGAACCCCAGTCCCTGTGCTTGCTTAAGGCACTTAATCCACTGAGCTATCCCTCCAGCCCTCAAGTTCTTTTTTATATTTTTAATGTAAAATATAAAAATGTCTGATTTAGCCTCAGCATTAGTCTGCTACTACAGTATTCCTCTGACCTCAGTGAAAATTCCTCCTTACCAATCACGTACACATTTGTTAAACCAGGGTTGAAAAAGTACAAAAACTAGCTTTTGCTATTTTTATTCTAATTCTAAGTTGAACTTTTTTTATTTTTTTATTTTTCCTGGTAAATGAAAGTATTGTAAAGGGCCAAGGATATAGCTTAGCAGCAGAGCACCTGTCTGGTAAACACAAGGTCCTGAGTTTGATGTCTGTTCACAAAGAAAAGTACTATAAAATGAACTATTTGGTAATATGAGACAACCCCAGTTTTTAAAAATGCAACTTCAAGGTCAGTGAGATAGCTCAGCAATATAAAGCACCTGCTTAGGCAAGTTTAGGCATATGTGTAGAGACGATGGTTCAATCCCCAGCCCCACATGCTGTACGACCCCTGCCCCCAGGTTGAATGGAGTTGACCCCCCAAAAAAAAGTAATTGCAAATTCTTTGCACTTGATAAATGAGTTGACTAAAAACAGTCTCTGTGAGAAGATTCTTCTTTTACACTACTCTCATTTAAATTTACAATGATTTTCCTACAATATTTGTTTTATTTAATCCTCATCACAATTCTGGGAGATTAATGGAATCACTCTTTTAGTTTTGCTAGATGAAAATCAGTTCTAACAACCCAATATTTATTAAACTGAGAGCCAGTATTTATTAAGCTCTTTTTATGTGCTAGATGTGTCTAAACACTTATCCCAGTGCATTTTATAATAACATTATGAGATACTTATAATTTTTATCCTTTTTATAAGATTCTGGAGCCCAGAAAATTTCAGTAACTTGTACTCTCCTTCAGATGTGACAAAACCGTGATTATTACCCAAACTGTTGTTGTCAGAATCTCACTAGACACTTGGTAACAAGCAGTACAACTAAGCGTGAAAATAACAACACTAAATCTTTTGCCTTTTTTTTCTTTTAATTGATGTCAACTCTAAAGTGAATATGGAAGCCTAAAATATGGCTGCCCAAGTAGGCTGAGGAATCATTAACACAACGGCCTGTGTTGTTCAAAAGATGGAACAACTCCAGAAGGTGAACATAACCATTATCTCAAATTGTTTTTCTACACCTTCTTAATTTTTTTAAAAAGCCTACATCCTCAAATCTGAGCAGGAATAGACAGCTGGACTAAATGGCAAATAATCTCACTTTACAGTTTAGGGAATATAGGAAACTACACACTAACACACACATACACAAACTAAAAACAGACATCTTATTCTTAACCCTTCATGTTACAACAGGACTGCTCAGCATTTGTATCTCCAGACTGCTTTTAGTTAGCTAAATCCGTGGAGAGCTTTGTTTTGCCGTATGTTAGTGTTACATTAGAATTACAGGTATTTCCAATGCAAACCTAAATTTTGATTATTTAGATATATAAATATAGAGGACTTAAAAATTAGGGAAGAAATGAAGCAGCAGACTTTCCTCTGAAGATTCTCTGGCAGTTTTGATAGTAAACAGTGTAGTGGCATCAACACTACATTGAATGAAGGTACTAAAGACCTTCTGATTTGCTGTGCTCTCAGTGAAAATACACCCGCAGTGAATAATACCAAAGTTACCATTCCACTGAATTTGTCAAGAATATCAATATAGAAAAAAAAATATGTGGGCATCCCACATATGTCAGAATTCTAGACTGTTCACTCTTTATAGAGATAACAGTTGTATGGTTTATCAAAAACCTAAACTTTGAACACACTAATATACTTCTTTCTGATTCTGATAGTAAAATAAGTCCCTTCAAGCTTGAACTCAGCTGAACTGACATTGCTAGGGAAGTGAAGTCCTATAAGACATAAAAAAACAGGAAGATTTCTGTATTCCTATATCTCATGGGATTCATTTTATAGATTATACAAACTTTTGTGTTCTTGACGTTTTTGTAAAGATTGACTAATTGTGTTATACTTGAGAGATTACAAAAATACCTGACTGAAGTTCATTTTGCTTTTGGCAGTAATACAATGCTCTTCCTTTTGAAAGTAGGTTATATATAGGTATATATTTGGGAAGATTTCTGGAAATGTCTATTTGTTAACATGGATTTGTTAAAAAGTTGCTGAGTAGTAGCCTAGCACAGGATCTTGGTAGTAAATTGTAATTGAAAATTAGATGTATAATTTGGGGGTTGTTCTTTCTTCCTACTTTCTCCTCCCTAATCACCAGCCAGTATATAGCAGTGTCATTACTCATCGTACACAGTGCATGTTCCTTCTGTCAGTTGACTAGTTGTGGTGACAGTTTGATTTTCTTTAAAGACTAATCTACTTTTATTTTATCATTGTTAACCTTATTTGCAGATGTGTAGCACTTTGCAGTTTAGGTATTTGGATTTGTGAAGAGCTAGTCCATGATTCTCATCATCCTCAAATTAAAGAAGCTCTAAATGTAATTTGTGTTTCCTTAAAGGTAATAAACATTGTTTAATGGCCTAATGTAGTTTAGAATGCATAGCTGTTTTTCTGCAAATAATGATTATGTACCATGCTCTTATGGAATAATACATTTATAATAAATGTTTTTATTTATCACTAGATTATTTCTTTGATCCCAACTCTCAAGAACAAAGCCACTCTTAGATTTAGGGTATTTCTGATGACTCTTATACCTAAGCATTTTATATATACTTAGTTTTTTCCCTATAATATATGAAAAAAGTGGGTGTGTGTTTGTGTGTGTATGTGTATGTATGTGTTTTCCTCTAAAAAGGAAACCAGTCACTTAAAAATGTTTTGTTTGTTTGTTTTTTTTTTAACTTTTACTACTCCTAAATGTGGGAGCTATTCGACTGTCAGCTGTTTTGTTTTTAATTTTTTTGAGACAAGATCATGCTGTCCTTGAACTCATTTTGCAACCTAGGCTGTACTTGAACATGTGATCCTTCTGCCTCAGCTTCTCCAATGCTGGAATTACAGGCATGCACCATCAACTTTTGACTTTATCATTCAATTAAAATCTCTGTTAGCCACCATAAAATTAGATCATAATCTTATTTTTATGGAGAATCTGAATAAATACAAGGAGTGGTCAAAATATACAGCAAATCTTTGTTTTTTTGAGACAGAGTATAACTGTATGGTTCAGGCTGGCCTTGAACTTGTGGCTATCCTCCTGTTTCAGCCTTCCAAGCTGTGGGATTACAGGGGTTTGCCATGATGCCTGCAAAATATATATTGAATCTTACACATTCCCATCAGTCTCCCTCAAAATACTCTTCACTGTGAATATACTTACCCATTTCTTCTTGTCATTTTTTGAAGCAGTGCTGAAAGTCTTCTTTCATGAGTGTCCGTACAAGGTATAAGTAAAAATATAGTGAGTGCTGCTGCTGAGTGTGACCCAACAAAAAGGGGGACTTCTAAAAACATGACAGCATGTCCTCATCCGCTTATCTGGCACCACATAACTTCTGGCTCTTCCCCAAAGTCGAAAATGAGTATGAAACATTTTGAATCAATTCAGGATATATAAATGGCCATGATAGAGGAATAAAGACACTCGTGGAAGAAGACTTTCAGAACTTCTTTCACAAGTGGCAAGGACCCAAAGTGACCGCAGCTCTTGGGGGGCTGAGGCAAGAGGATCAAAACTTCAAGACCAGCGCAGACTGTATGGTGAGACTGTCTCAGTGAAACAAAACAAAATTTTTAAAAAGCAGCAAAATTAGTGATAAATGTATTTAAAGCAAAGGGAGGTATATTTTGAGAAGGATTAATGGCAGTGTGTCTTCTACTATAATGAAATTTAGAATGTTTATATTTTTTATCCTTGCGAATTAATTTTTTTTTGGGGGGGGGACTAGCTCAGCCTGCCCTGAGGGCAGGGCTGGCACAGCATGTGGTGCTGGGGATAGAACTGCAGTTCCCATGGCTACTTGAATTTGCCTGAGCAGGTGCTTTAGACCGCTGACCTATCTCGCTGGCCCCGCAAATGAATATTTTTAATGAAAAGATGTATTGTATTTCTTAAATTTTTAATTTTCATTACACCTGTTTAGTACACTTTACCTTATAAATACTGTGATAATATATTTTCTTGACATAATTCTGAATATATCCTGTTTGAGACACTTTGCTAGGAAAAGTGACAAACAAGAAATTGAAAACATATATCACCAACTTTCAGAGATTAATATCATAAGTAAAAAAAGGCCAGCGAGATAGCTCCGCAGACTAAGCACCTGCTTTGGCAAGCATAGGGACCAGAGTTAGATTCCTAGTCCCGCACCCACTGGCCCCACCTCCATCCAGGGCACACTGAGACAGCTCCTGAGACTGGGCGTGGTGGCGCACACCTGTAATTCCAGCGCTGGGGAGGCTGAAAACAGGATCACTACGAGTCTAAGCTATGTAGTGAGACCCTATACCAAATACATAAATAAAAAAAAAAGAACTATAAAATATAGAAAAATGAGAGTATTTAGTAAATAATGCCAGAAAACTTCTGAGTTCAGTGGAAGCAAAAATAACTGCTTTAGTTTTCAGAGATGATTTTGAGATAAATGATTTTATGTCATTAGAGAGTCATTTGAGAGTTTTAAATAGTAAGAATGCTAGGATCAGAGCAATGCTTTAAAAATTTAATTTGAAAATGTTATGAAAAGTGGAGAGGAGTGATACAAAAATGTATAGCTAGACATGTGCCTATATGTAAGTAATCCCAGCTGCTGAGGAAACTGAGGTAGACAAGATGCAAATTCAAGATTAGTTGAGGCTTCTTAGGTAAGAACCTTATGTCAAAATAAAATAAATTTTAAAGGTCTGGAAATACAACTCAATTGTAGACCTCCTGCCTAGTGTGTACAAGACCCTAGGTTTCAGACCTGGTACCACAGAGAAAGAAAGATTAGTAACAAGAAATGCCGCAGAAATCCCAGTAGTTGAAAATGTAGTAGAAGTTTAAAGTGGACAATCAAATATTACAAAGAACTCCAGCTATACGTGTCTTTGGAATGTGTTACGATTTTATTTTGTTACTGAAAATTTATATTCCTAATATTTTAAACACATAAATACATATGACAAGAAATATGTATGAAATTTAAAATTTTTGCTTTGATAAATAAGGATTGAAAGTAGGCTGAAGGAATGGGGAGAAAGAAGAATCAAAATATATTATGTACAGGTATAAATTCCCTACGATGAATGTGACTGTCATGTGTATATCAAAAGAATACAAATAAAATTAAATTTAAAAAAATAAAATTTTTCAACAACTATTATACTGGTGGGTAGTTCCTGAATAAACTTTTTAGAAATTATTTATTTGTTTAATTTATTTATTTAGTACAGGATCTAGCTACACAACTCAGGCTTGTAGTGATCCTTTTGTCTTAGCCTTCTCAGCACTGGGATTACAGGCGTGTGCCACCACTCCCAATTCCAGTGGTTGGCAAGGTGCTCCTCAGATTCCCAGGCCTGCAAGATATGGGGAACTGGGGATAGAACCTCATTCCTTGGGCTTGCCAGACAGGTGCTTAGACCACCAAGCTGTCTCCCCAACCCAAAGAAACTTTATAGCAATGATTTTCTTTGTTGTTGCTATTGCAGTTCACTAATAAGATGGTTGCCCATGTAGCTTGTAACATGCTTCACATGCTGGTTCATTACGTACCTAGACTTCAGATTTACCAACCTGATTCTCCCTTGAAAATTATTCAGGTAAGTAATTTCTTCATTTTTTTTTTTGTATAACCTCATAAAAGAATTTTAGATTATCATGCCTTGAAATAAAAAAATTCATATTATTTAAAGTTTTTTGCATAACTAAATGATTACCTATTACGCTTTTAGTAATGTCAAAATTCCTGATAGTCCCTTTGTATTTTATGTCATAAGCTTGTGTTTTTGGTTTTTTGATGAAGTAAAATCATTTAAAAAACAGTTTACAATCATAGAATTAAATATTGTATGCAAATTTAGTCATGCTATTGTCTTTTAAATATACATTCTGCTTCATTTACTCTCTTAGGAAGGGAAAACATGCCATCAACTACAGAATATTCCTTTTCTGCCAATCATTTATGAGGAACTTTTTTCCCCTGTATGTCTCCTATGTTCCTTACAACACCTGACATGTCTTAGCCCTTTATTACTGCTTTCTTAAGATATTGCAGGAGCCTTTTTCTGGATGAATATCTTTGACTATCAGTCATCAATCACATTCACATAATTCATCTCATGTTATTTTTCTAAAAAACTGTAATAAAAATCTCTAGTTTTCTTTGAATATAAAATGAAGCCCCAGCTTTTTTTCTTTGTTTTTTGAGACTGGGTCATGCTATGTCATTTAGATTGACCTTTACCTCACTATATAGTGCAGACTAGCTTCAAATTCAGCAATCCTCCTGCCTCAGCCTTTCAAGTGCTGGAATCAAAGGTATATGCCACCATACCTTATACATTTTTTGTCTTTGATATTATTCTCAGGGTGACTTTAATACAGAAAACATTCTCTATCTCTTGAGTTAAATGTAATACTACCATTAAAAATTGAAATTGAGGTTAGACACAAACCAAAATACACAATTTAACTCCTGCCTCTGCCGTGTACTAACTTTGTAATTGTGGACAAGTTACTCAGCCCACTGAACACTGAACTCTTTACATTTGGGATTAAAAATAACATCACAGATTGCTGTAAAGACTGAGAAAGCAAGGGGCTGGCAAGATGGTTCAGGGTCTAAAGCACCTGCTTCGGAAAGCTTAGGTAACTTCAGGGACCACAGTTCAATCCCCGGCACCACATGCTGCACCAGCCCCACCCCCAGGGCAGGCTGAGCCAACCATAATACAAAAAAAAAATAAAGACTGAGAAAGCACATGGAAAAGCACTAGTACTTTTTTCTCTATAAATAATATATTAAGTTTAGTAAGTGTTGTTATATCACAATAAAGTATATAGGCAGAATTTTTACAGGTTGTTTTAGTAAACACACTGCTCAGGGCTTATAGATAAGCATTAAAATGTTATTATTCTCCACATACCATTAAAGAAGTGAAACCCCAAAATAGTGGAACATTTCAATAATGGTCATCTCTTTGCAGAATTGTGTATAAAGCCCAGCTTTATTACCATTAAGAAGCAGGTTGATCTAATATACTAGGTTGCACTGGGGAGTAAGCCTTATGTCATATAAAGCATATTAATATAAATTTTATTTTATGACTGAAACATAATTGCACATATATATGGGTTATACAGTCAATATATGTAGATTTTGTAATCATCAAATCAGGCACATAAGGGCCAGCAAGATGGTTCAGTGATCTAAAGCGCCTACTTAGGAAAGCTTAGGCAACTGCAGGGACCGCGGTTCAATCCCTGGCACCACACCACCCCCAGGGCAGGCTGAGCTGGCCATTTAAATAAATAAATTAATTAATTAATTAAAATAAAATTAAAAAAAAAAAAAAAAAAAAAACCAAAATCAGGCAAATAAGTACAGCCATCACCTTAAACATTTATCATCTCTTTCTGGCCAGAACATTCAAAATCTTCTCTTCTACTTTTTTGAGAAATAGTTACTTATTGTTAGCTATAGTCACCATATTGTATAGCAGATCACTCAAATTTAGTCTTCCTAACTGTAATATTATACCCATTGTCCAGTGTCTCACCCTCCTACTTCCCAGCCTCTTGTACACACTTTTATTCTCAACTTCTATTGAGATCAGCTTTTTTAGGTTTTATATAGGAATTAAATCATTTATGAGGTATTTCTCTTTCTGTTGTTAGTTTATTTCATTTAACATGATATCTTTCAGGTTCATCTCTGCTATTACAAATAACATTCATCTTCTGTATGGCAAAATCATTTTGTCTGTCTGTCTAGCTCACATTTTCTTTATACTTTCGTACATTGATGGCCACATAGGTTGGTTCCCTATCTTGGCTGTTGTGAATAGTTCTTCAATAAACACAGGAGTACAGCTCTCTCTTCAGCATACTGATTTCATTTCTTTGGGTTGTTTTTTTTCGGGGGGGGGGGGGTGTGTCTACAGGGTGTTCAGAGTGTCACTACTTGATTGTACTTGTATTGATCCACCTGTTTACAGCCTCCCGAGAGCTTGGATTAGAGGTGTGTGCCACCACACCCAATTTCAGTTGCCTACTCAGTGCACCTCTGGGGCCCGGCCGGCACAGCAGGCCTAGAGTTTCAACCCGCAGTCCCTGCGTCTGCTTGCAGACACTTTAATCTGCTGAGCTATTTGGCCGGCCCCTGATTTCATTTCTTTGAATATATATCATTGGTTGAATTGCTAAATCATATAGTAGTTTTATTTTTAATTTTTTTTAGATACGTCTATAGTGTTTTTCATATTGATTGTACTAATTTATATGTGCACTAACTGTGTAAAAGTTTCCTTTTTTCTGCCTTTTCACCATCATTTTTGTCTTTTTTGTAATAATCATTCTGACTAGACTGAGGTGATATTCATTGTATGATTTTGTTTATTTGGTGCAAGGGATTGAACCCAGTATCTTATAAACATACACTTTCTTACTGAGCTGTACTTCTAGTCTTATTTGTGATTATAATTTGCATTTCTTTGATAAGTAGTGATGAGTTTGTTTTTATTTGGCGGGGAGGGATACTAGAAATTGAGCTCTCAACCTCACACTTGGTAGGCAGCATTTGTTTTATATATTGCACTTGGCCTTTTGTTCTTTTGAAGAATGTCTGTTCAGATATTTTCCCACTTTGTTTTTTTTTTCTAGTGAACAATTTGAGTTTTTTTGCAAAAATATATTTAATAGAATTTTCCAACTTAATGGATCTGAACAATAATTTGTACAGAATATACCATATAATAAAAACACAAGGAAAATTTATGCTACATCATTTGCAACATGCACATAAAAACTGAATAAAACCAACCTCTTGCTAGAATAGATCCCCCTACCTTTCTTTTGGAGACAGTCTCACTTTCTGTTTCAAGCTGGTATTGAACTCAGTATGTAGCCTCAAACTTGTGGCAATCCTCCTACTTCTGTCTCCTGAGTGCTACAGTTATAGGCATGTGCCACCGTGTCTGGCTCTCCTGTTTTAATAACGTCTTTATTATTATTTTCTGTTTCTATACCTAACATTTATACAATATCTGCGTATGTATTACAGATCTGCAAATAGGAAGAGAACCAAAAGAGGACAGGTTCAATAGCTATAGGGAGAGAGAAAAAGGAGGGAAGGGAATATAAAAAGTTAAGATGTGTTATGTACATGTACCAGCCTCCCACAATGAATGTAATCATTATATACTACAAACCTGTACTGAAAAATTTGAAAATTAAAAAGTACTTTTTTTGCTAAACATATATTTGCATATATAGGTTAAATGTCCCTTAGCTAAAGAATTTGAGATTTGGGCATTTTATGGGTTTGGGAATGTTTGCTTACATTTTTACCAGTTGAACATCCCTGATTCAAAATTTGAAACACTCCAAAATCCAAACTTTTTTTGAGTGTCATATCAGTATTCAAAGTGTTTTGGATTTTGAGACATTTCAAATTTTAGGTTTGGTATCCTCAACCTGAATCTGGAAAGAGAAGAGAGTGGATTTCTTGAACTGATACTATAACAATAATTTTTATAAATCCTTATCTGTGTCAGTATCTCTAAATATTTTAACAGTTAATCTCATGTTTACACATATTGATTCACTTCCAAGAATTGAATTAGGATGAAGTTATACTTGACAGAATATGTATGTGTAATCTTGAGTCTGTACTTGAGAACTTTAAATGATTAACAGTTGAATATACTTAAAAGGCTTTACCTATTAAATTACTTTAACAATATGTATTGGGTAAAGTATTTAGATAATGCCTTTAGGGTACATCTGTAGCACAAGATTTTATATTATTTTAGCCTATAATATTAGACCTAAAGCTGTGTCATTAGTTTAACTTATTTTGAATTCATTTTATTTACTCATCTGTTTTGCCTGCAGATCCTAATAGCCACTATCACTCA